>RXPK01003992.1:0-62683 GCA_004143645.1 Protaetia brevitarsis | reverse complement strand
TGATCCCCTAATTTAAACTTTTGATTATGTATTTCAATACCCCTATTATAAACAATAAAAGCCGTCCCTATGTCACCCTCACTCTTCGATCCATTCGAAAAATAAGAAAAGGCGAAGTGTGAAATGAAGTGTCAGATTTGCCACGACCAGTTAATCGGAATCAATCAATTATTATACTTGAATAACTAAACTTTTCTGCCAAGTTATAAGTTTAAAAGTGTCAATACAAATTACTCTCCTCTACAAAATCCACCTATTTAATTTTGAATCGAATTTGAAATTCTGGCTCATTGAGGAAGAATATTATACATTAACATTATAAGATTATTTGTTATTTAAAGTACACGTGTACACAAACAGCATCCACATATGTACTACATGTATTTACATACATATGATGTACAACAGACCATGATTTAGTTAACGGGATTTCTTTTTATGGGACCCAAGTAACAACTTTCTTGTTTGAAGTGTAATAAGATGGAGGCATTACTTTCTTATTCGTTTGCCTGCAATGAAAAATTGTTTGCACGTTTGCGCTATTCAGGAATATATTTCATAATAATTATATGCTTGAGAGAATCGAAGTTTGTGAATTGTGAAGTATTGTGATAATACCGTAAATTTGCAATAGAGAAACGGATAGCGTGGATTAATTCATAATAAATTTCAATATGCTGTTATGTGACAGAAATATAGGAAATAGCGTATGTAGGATGCCCGTTAAATGAGATTTTTCTTTTTCTGTTATGTACTTTATAAAATTGTGATAATGAATATTTAAGCGTCATGTAAAATTGACTTGAGAACCATTGAATAAAAGTAATTTTTTTACCGTATACACTATTTATGAAAAGCTAAATAATTACAATTAATCTTAAAGGTACTACACGAGATTACACACTAAAAAATCCTGTACGATTGGAAGAAATTTTGTGGCCCTGAACCGTACAGATTATTTTACTTTTAGAAGTAATACTCTTAACTATAGGTTATTTCATGTAGTCTGGAATATTCATAGAGAAATTTCGAAACGTGGGCAACTTTTCCAAGATTTTTTCATGTAGTCTGGAATACTCGAAAGTAGAATTTCTAGGGTTGTGATAAATTTCCATAGAAGTTTTACTTGTTTAAAAATAAAATTACAACGAAAAATTTAGTATTTCTGATTTTTCCTAACAAAAAGGAAAATATCGTCAAAATGAAAGTACCCTGGTGGACTTTATTTAGTTGGGATTTAATGCATAAAAGACAAACAAAATATGAAAAATTGGAATTTTGCATCTTTTCAATATCTTTTTTCTAACCCCAAAGCCACTCCAAGCCAGTAGCCCGTTGCCTCTCCACATTGGTGGTTAATTAAGAGCCACCGTATCCAATGGGGAAGCTGTTGTGATAGTAGTTAATAACACTTCCTAAGAAATATTTATCTGGCAAGTAATAGATAAATATTTCATAGTTCTACATGCCATGTAGAAAACTTATATCCAGTATGGAAAGTTAGAAGTCATTGCTCTTGCTAGTATGGTGATTCCTACAATAGACCATGAATCCCACTAGGTGGCATATTCTATCGGTTCCTTCTTTAAGGAAACCGTACTTGATATACAGGGTCAGGCAAATGTGTGGCAACACCTGATTTCTGGCTAAATTATGGGTTCTACTAGAAAATAATCTTAAGAAAAGTTCTTGTAGTATTTCATTCTACTCAATAAAAACTATTACATGTTTCGAGATATGGCGTCATCGGTATTTTTTTTTTAAATTGATTACAGGGTGATCAATTCTTTCATATTTTCGGATAGATACTTTTTCAAGAATTACAATGATATACAACGATATGCGGTTTGCGGCTTGAGATATAAAAATAAAGCCATGGCTATTAAAATCTTTTTGTCAAATATATCTAATGAAGAATGTTCGTATTTTTATGTTGCCATGAAAACTTTCAGCAGAAATGAAATTATGTGCATTACTCAAGTATTGCTAATAGTCATTGACATTACTGGCAGATAATTTCCATATACTAAAATAGTTGTTCATTATGGCCGAACTAATAGGACGTAAAAGAATTGGTTTGTTAATGATGGTTGGTTTTGGAGAGATGCAGATGCTCTCTAAAAGGTACATGCAATATTCCCTGACGAAAGTATTTCAAAATCAACAGTCTCAAGGGTGTTGCAAAAGTTTAATGAAACTGGAAGTGTTAAAAATCGGCCAAAATCCGGTCGACATAAAATTGTCACAAATGAAGATAGTTGTTTGGATTAGTGTTGTCCACATCATCATTCATTGCGTGAATGAAGGGTTTGTGCTTGAAGTAAATCTTTCACATTGCCTTCACGAGAATAAACGTGTAGTAATCTGTTTGTATGTAAGCAATTTACTATTTATTTCATCAGTAAGTTATTACCAATAAAGTGTTTGCTCAAAAACTAAATTGTAACCTATTATAAAAGCCATGCCGTGAACGAAGTTGCTTGCTCCTGCCTTTCACAAAATATATTTAATTGTTTTTTTTTTTTAAAACAATTAAATTGTTTTAATTTTTTTTGTTTTAAATTTTTTTAACTTGTGAAAGCAACCTCGAGCCTTCGCTTCATTCGTTATGTGGCTTCGCACTGCAATATTTACTCACAGCTGTACAGACGAATAAAACCACGTTCATCGCAACACTACTTCGGATGTTCTTATTAATCTTCATGACGAAACAAAAACGTCACTAACAAAACTGTCCTTATATTACTTTATTAACTCTTTTTTTCTTGTCCAAAAATAAGTTTCATTCGCATAAAGTACATTTAGCAACAGAGCTAAATGAAGATGATCCTCACAGAGGGGATGCAGTTCTGTCAGGGAATTGTGGATAAGATTGATCGTAATGGAACTAAAGAAGTTAATAGCCAACGCTTTCTCAATATCTCAAGCCGCATACCACCCAACCCATATATTATTGTAATTCTTGAAAAGTGTGTTTGTTCGAAAATGTGAAAAGGTATAGGGTGATCTATTTAAAAAAGCTACCGATGACGTCATATCTTGAAACGTATGATAGTCGTTGGAAATCAGTATGCTACAGATTAAAATAAAAATACTACAAATACTTTTATTAAGGTTATTTTTTAATAGGCCCATAATTTAGCCAAAATCAGGTGTCCCATACATTTACTGACCCTGTATATCCAAACAAAGCTTTTTTTGCTGTTAAGGTAATTGAATAAACATATTATTTTAAAGAAATAATTTGATCGCTTCAAAGAAAACAGTAATTTATGTATTAAGGTAAACATTACTTATTTATCATAATCATTTTCTGTAGAAGCCAATTATTTTCATGAATGTAATAACTTTTTTTCTTTTTTTGATTTGAAAAACGAAGGGTTTTTTTTGTTCTAAAGTCTGGGTGAGTTTTTGACCGATAGCGCTGAATTAATTTCAACGGGCATGTAAGTTGTTTCGGATATTCCATGTTGACATTGTGACAGAGCGCGTAGCAAACTTTAAAACATTAAAAGAACAACAAACAGATTTTCTAATATGAATTAATACCACCTACTAATAATCAGTATAATAGCTCCAAAATAACAAGAAAACACAACCACTTGTGAACAACACCATGTCGGTTCTGCCTATATCTGACTTGAACCAGAATGTTCTAAGTTTACACATGCGCACCTTACCACTAGAAAATTACTTTGTTTATAACTGTAATTTTCCAAATTGTAAGAAATTTTAAGTTTTTTCTGAGAGATATATAATATAATATTTTTCTTAGTAATATTACAATGTTAGATTTTTTTTCAGAAAACAGACATTTTCCCATTAATATTCAAGTAAAATATATGTATTATGGGCAAATTCCTAGCATTTCGAAATTTGCCTTAAACTTCTGTACTATGTACTGTTTGATAATTCAAACATTGCATTTGGGTGGGATTTACCCCCACCCAATGCGGAAAATTATCAAAAGAAGTGATTTTTATCAAAAAAAATTACATATATTTTTTTAGTGTGTACCTATTCTAAATACTATTTCAATTTCACTATAATTGTCTGCTCTCTGTTCCACTGTATTAGAGGGATATTTATTCATTTTTGTGTTTACAAGAGCGAGACTTAACAAGTCTGTGAAAAAGAAAAATAACGCATTATAGTAGAAAACATCTTCTTCAATAATTATGGGTTTATAGTATGCGGAATTGATACTGTTATATTCGCACTTGTACCGGAAGTAATTGCTGTACTTTGGAAATATTATCTAATGATTGCGAAGCATTCTTGTAAAGTTTGATTTTAGTTACGCCTGCGTGTGGTAGCAGAAACGGTTATACGCGTTTCTTTATTTTTAGTAATATATTAAGGTAGCGGTGTTATTATGATTCTCATCACGAAAACTATTACAAGCGACGTCTCGCCTGTGCCGTCAGAGCAAGTTAGCATAAAGGCGCCACGGTTTCGTGAATCCCGATTTGATAAAATACCATGCTACATTTTTCACTCGGAATTTTTCCGCGGAGAAGGTCTTACAGCTGTCCTGCTCAAGCAAAGAGGATTTTCCACTCTTTCAGCAGATACAATGTCGCTGGTAAACGTAATAGGTGCTTACGTATTTACCTGTACTTATTAATCTCGTTTCGTTCGCTGCGCGTTGCTTGCAATGCGACGCGTCGACTGTCAATTAAAATATCTCAAATGGCATTAACTGAGAAGACTTGCCGGCATTTAGGGGAATGTGTATCGTTAATTTGCGAAGCAATTTCCTGTCCGATTTGTTGTTGTGTTTCTGTATTTTTCGTGTAATGAGCGGAATGTTGAATTTATTTAACGATTTGTGAGCAATTTGATGTGATCGATGATCTTTTTGAAGGAACTGTAAATTGTGAGGTAAATAAAATATTTCACTTAACAGTTTTGAAGTACTAAAATTTAGATTATAATTGTTTTATATCTGTAATTACTAAGTGATTAACCATATTACCTTTGACAGAATAACACAAATACTTATAATTTTGGCATTGAAAATACATTACTATACAAAGCCATTGTCATAAAACTTCATAATATGGCCACACGTTTCAATAAGGCAAGTGATCATAACTGCAAAAACCTAAAAGCGTCAAAATTTTGAGGGTGGACGGACTCCTTAACTGAGAGATTGAACATACATTTAACCCATAAATGCTCTAATTATTTTTTTTTTAAATATTTCATTAAAAACTTGAAAGCATATTCTTTAGTATTGTTGAAACAGAATTATATAATAAAATTATTCGATTGGTTTTATAGTTTCTGGGAAAAGCACTGATCTACAAGTAGAGCACTGAACGGTAAGCACATTCCAAAATTAAACATAGCGTTAATTTCCGCCATCTTTTAATTAAATAAGTGTGAAGTATACAATAGTTTTCCAAATAAAACCAAACCCGACAAATCTAAATAAAAAATTAAACCACAGGCACGTCTAACAAAGGAAAGCAGGCGCATTCTATTTTTAATACGTTCGAGGTTTTCTCTTGCAGTTTGAATATTGGCAACCCCTTAGCTGCTCTCTTTTAGCAATTAGATGATTTTTCCCATCACCCCTTACATTTTGGAACACATGGGTTCTAGAAGTTAAAGGTTTGGAAGTGGGTCTTCCTTTTCTAATTCTGCGTGTTCCAATTTCATCTAAGAAGTCTACGAAGTTTCTTTATGGAAAGTTGATTGTCTTCCTCAAGCAGGCCAGCATTAACGATTTGCTGGATAATTATTCTAATAAAAAGACACCAACACCATTTTCTCACTTTTGTAGGTATATGTTGCTTTTTCAATAAGTAGTCATGTTGATCGACGCCACCCATAAATCTATTGTAGTGAACAATCAGTAATGTATTTTGGTTTTCCAAATATTACACCAGCTTTGTAACCAATGATGGCATCATTGGTATCCATTCCATAAGATAATTCATAAAATTTGTAGCTACGATGATACATTTGTTGTCTCCTCATCTTATGAATAATATTATGTTGATTGTATAAAAGATCCCATTTTTTTTTCTTTCTTTTATAATGAAGAGTCTTCAAAATTCTATTACCCGTAAAACATCCGTTGCTTGGTAACTTTTTTTCGAGTGCATTAGTAATTGTATACTTGAAAAAAGATTGTCGAAAAATATTTGATTCGCACTAAGACTTTCGACAATCCTCAAAATATTATTTACCACTCGTGTTCCAAGTGGATCTCCCGGTTGATTTTCACCTGCTTCTTTTCCAAGCAAATATATAGCAAAAGCCTTTGTACACTTTATGCTAAAAGCTAAATAATTTTAAGTTTTTTCTGAGAGATATTGATATTTTTCTTAGTAATATTACAACGTTAGAGTTTTTTTCCAAGGAAACCGCCATTTTCCCAGTAATATTCACGTAAAATATATGTATTATGAGAAAATTTCTAACATTTCCTTAAATTTCTGTACATTTAACCCCATTCAATGCGGAAAGTTATCAAAGAACCAAGAAAAATACTTAATATTTTTAGTGTGTACCTATTCTAAGTACTACATGGTTCCATAACAATTGAAATGTTAATACTCTGGGAGTAGGACTGGGAAGCAGTCCCAGGCCTTGTTACTGATAGAAAAGCTATTATATTCCTTGTTTTGCAAGAGGCAGCCTCTACATCGTTCAGTTACGATAGCTGTGCCGTCTCCAGGTAGCTCCTCAGTTCTTCGCATATTTGGAATTGTCTCTCCCAGTTACTGAAAGATGCAAACTGAAAGCAATAAAACAACAGCAGTACCTATTCTAAAATTTAACAAACCTAATTCTAGTTACTCTAATCAATAGTAATCAAATTAAAGCTTTATATTTTAAATGTATATATTACACTCATGTACTATGCTAATAATTTAAAACCAATTCAAATAACGCACGCCGCGTCGGCCGAAATAGATGAATACGTGTTCGACGTCCTAACCGCTAATAATCTTTGCGCCCCGATTAATTGTTTCGTTTCTTTACTTTTACACGCGATCGCCTATATCGCTACTGCGTATTATCGGTTCTATTGCGCCCCTGTGAATAATATCTGCCGCGTCACCGTTTAAACCTCACGTGTTTCTAGCTGATGCTCTAATTTTTTTACTCAATTCACCTTTTGCGGTGACGTACTGAATATGCGCTTTAAAATTTAATTTATCAGCTAAAATAACCCCGAGGTATTTGACAAATACTTTGCAATAAATTCTACCCTCCCCTAATTTAAATGTAGGCTTTCGTGACGTCGGTTTGCCAAAAAATATCGCCTCTGATTTGTCCGCATTACAATTTATGTTATTATGTAAACTCCAATTTAAAATATTCCCTAAAGCCTAACTATAGTGAGGCAATATAATACGTTAAAAATTAAAATTATTTTGTTTTTGAAATTACAAACAAAGTAGTATTGTTATTTTTTCTATCCGCTACTACTAAGAAATATATACCTATCAATTAGCAAATACGGATGAGAAGCTAACCATATTAATTATCGTATAAAATATTCCAATACCCCGGTTCGATCGCGAACCCTTAGTAATTTCCTGTGTAATACTAATTTCCGGTTCCTCAACTATCGGGACTTTATCTGAGAAATATCCGCAAGGTTCTCTTCTTTCTTTTACTAACTAAATTACCTTGGCAACTTTTACACTTTAATGCGCTCTAATTTTTGACCAGCAAGTATTTGTAAAAGCATCTTTAATATCGTACTATCGTATTATAATCGTACTACATACTTTTTCTAACCTAGCAGTTTTCACAAAATTTACAACCCTATCTATCTTATCTACAGTTGGTTTATTCCTACAAAATCCATATTGTCCTGCATTCATAGCATTTTGTAATCACATTAAAAAATCTACCTAATAGGCCTATAACTATTTATATCTGTCATATCAATTAAACCGGTTTAGGAATGACCTTAACTAATTGATGTTTCCAGCAAGCACGCAAAATGGCTCTATCTAAACATGTGTTAAAAAGTTTCGCGATAAAATACTCTATCCTCGGCACTTTGTATGGATTAATCGACCTAAAAGCAACCTCTATTTCAGAATCGGAAAATCCTAAATCATCAGATAGGCGTTCGTATGTATCCAAATCGTTTGAGGGAGTGATGTCCTTAATAGCAAACAATCATCTCATCTAATCATAAGAATTTGTGGAATATTTCCAATTTTTGAAAGCTGACGTTTATGATATCACACAAATGTCGAATTAACACTTCACGGGCCCAGGTATATCGACGATATTAAGAACACCAATGAATAGAAGTAACGGTTTTGTTGTTTTTGCGTTTATTTAATTTTAATTTTATTAACACTACGGTAGGTTGGCTAGAATTAGAAAGGAGACCATTATATTAAGCTTCAAGATTTTTAATGTAAATTCCCCTCCAACTTTCGCCCGGGTTTGTATCTACACTTAAATGTAGATAGTAAAAGAAGACTAAGCCTATGGTACTTTAAATATATTAAACGGACATAAACTTCGAACGCCAGAACTGTTGTACAGTGGTAGTTATTTATAGTTACATAAGGCTATCTTTCGTTGTGGTTGTTCTACCAGGCCTTTCAGGTAGGTCGACGTATTCTCTCTTCTTTTAATCTTTTTCTGTTTAGTTTATCTTTAACCACACCTGTAGCAACGGATCCATTCAATTCTCAATAGGAGGACTGACGACCGAATGGTAGATTTGTCGCCGAGATTTAATCCGTTGGATTTTATTGCATGTAGTCGGTTAGTACCACAATACATGCAAAGGTGAGGGTCAATATAAAAATGAAAGTAAAGAATTTTATAGGTACAAGAGTGGCGACAAGGTTCTGAAAATGTTTTCTTAAAAGTTATACTTTTTTAAAAAATAACAAGCGCTGAATAAAGGAATTAGAACTTGAACTAATTTTCAAAACGGGCACAATTAATTGCTGTCTGACAAATATTGTTAATTGTGATAAATAAATAGATAATTAGACCTTTAATTTCAATAGTGATCTAATATACTTTATTTATGAAAAGCTAAATAATTACAAATCATCCTAATCCCGTGCTTCATCTAAAGGTGCTACACGAGGCTACCTGTTCTAAGTATTTTATAGATTCCATAACCATTATCCATTAAATTATACCAGCCATTCCAGAATCCCCTCTGCATTAATCTGTAGATGTCTCTGGTTGGTTCACTGAAGTAATTTTCTAGGTTCATATTTGGCTTACCATGAACTATTCTAGCAAAAACTGTCTCCGCTTGGTTTTAATCCTCTGAAGCTTTCTATTCCAAGTAAGTTTGGAGTTTAGAATAACACCAAGATATTTCACTTCCTGACAGCTTATTTATCCATTTCGAAGTTTTAAGGGTCCAAGGCAATCTAAGTTCCTCCTTTACGTGAATACTATTGTTTTATAATACTGGTGCGCTTTGAAATTAACCAAACTTTTATTTATCAGTAGTAATAGTTTTATCTTTAATCACCTACCATAAAAACTACGTATCGCTTTTATAATGTGTTATATTATATGAGGCAATCGTTTATTGCACACCGCTAGGTTTCTAGATAAAATATGTAGTTATGCATACATATACATAAGTATTAAATGGATTCTCACACATAGCACATAAATTCTAAGTATGGGATACGACCAAACATTTACGACTCAGTAAACCTAAAGATATGAATGCACATACTATTTATATATGCATACGTTAAATTTTTAAATGATCCAAGCGTTTTGTGAATGAAATACGTCGTGGAGCAGACCAACAGCTATAACCTTGCGTTTTCTGTATGCATAGACATATGTACTTTGATTTTTGGACTGTTCAATAGAGAAGGAACGTGAAAGAAAGCAGAGAGGAAGAAGGAAGAGATTTACCGTTTCTGGCTTACCTATACAGAATCAAATTAGTGCGGAAACAAACGTGCATGCGTATACAACGATCGTCTCTTAATTTACAAGTTTCTATGGCCTCCCCTCGGGTTTACAACGCTCGCGTTTATAATTATAAGGTTGTAGAGTGGCACGCCTATGGTAGTAACCATAAAATGGGCACGCATAAAAACGGTAATGACCGCTTTAATAAACGGTTTACTTTCTTGAATCTTATGCGAACGGAATTACCTGTCGTATCTACTAATCAGGAAACCTAATTTTTTTTTTTTTGAAAAATATAGTTGAACCTCGCATTAATTATGAATAATACCTGCCATACACTGATCAAGAAACCTGTAAAATTCATTTGGAATATTGCATTGTTTTATATCAGAGCATATTCGTCATAATTTCTGTTTCTGCAAAACTTTCTCTATTATTCACTGAATTGACGATATTAGATTAGATTAGGGTTGAGGTAGCCAAATGCACTTGTTTATTCTGCGACCTTTTCAAATCTGTTGTCATCCCATTTGTCCTAGAAGGCGTTCTCTAATTTTGCCTTCTTAATTATCTTTGAGAGCGACTCCTTTATGTTACTGCTCACCATACAGTAGTAGAAACTTTGTTTTCGCTAGACCATCGCATTGGTATAGCACGTAAACCCGTGTGCCTTCCTCCTCTTGGTAGAATCTGCAAATCGCGTTATCTGCCTATGCTATATATTGTTATATGTCAATTTGACTTATGTCACTTGGCACTATGTGAGTTCTTAATTTTAAAATAGTATAAACGATTTCGGAATTGTTTTAATATTTAGTGCAAATATAATTAATTTAATGATTACATAACATGACCAACCTCATTTTATCTTCCAATGTAAATATTCTTTATATTATTTTCTTCTACTATTTCGATACTATCCTTTCTTCAATTTCCTGCCCAATTATAAACAATCTACGCAATCTTGGTTAATTCTATCTTCACACTTATGATCACAATAAGGTTCAACTCAGCATCCAAATCAGATACAATTTTCCATTTCTAATTTCCAGAACATTTCTTGGTTTACGATTACTCTTTAAATTTTTTGCTCCCATTATTCTTGAAAAAACTTCTTAGTTATTTTGGAAGACTTTTGACTTCTATCATAAAAAATATTTTTTTTTCAATTTATTTAAACAAACCTGTCCAACAAGCAATAATTGTCAAAACAGCCTTCTTAGTTACTTTACGAAAATTGTCAATTTGATAATTTTTCCAATAGTTTAATCTATCTATATTATTAAAGACTATTAAAAAAATACAAATTTCAAACATGAATAAAATTTTTATTATATCGGAAAATTAAAGCCAAATATTTTATTTCTATTATTATATTATTATATATTAAATAGAACACTGGAATATATGCTTATTTAGCCTACAGTGACCAGTCAGTAGACCTATTATGATTTTGACAGTGTTCCGTCTTTATTCAGTAGATCTTTAGTAAATTCAGGCCTTTGTTCCTTTAGAATTCTTATGCCTATCTCTGTCCTGATGTATTTTTCCGCCATTCTCTTGACTCATTATGTATCCATTCATTAATCGACTTTTTAATTTGCAATTTGGTAAAGCCAAAAAAGGTCCGACGACAACTAATGACCTTGACGAACCTCGTTCAGCTACGTAGTTTGCTGCCTCTTTTCCATTCACGCTCGAGTTGCTGGGAACCTAAGCCAATATTAATTTCTTTTGAGTGCCAATCTCTTTACAGCGATTTCAGGTCCCACAACAGCTTAGAGTCAACACTTGATTATTTTAAAACCATTAACTGGCTGTAGGAGAAAATAGTTTTCCATATATTCCATTTCCTACGCCATAGTTACTTTTAGAGCCGCCTGTATCTCAATTCCAGTCTCTCTAATTGGAGTGCCTTTCTCTCAGTGCGTCTTGTCTGGTATTATAACCCAATACGTTCTTAATAATTTTCATTGACGGAAAATGAACCTTCCACAGTTCCTCAATGAATGCTTGTGTGGTTCTACCAGTTATTGATTTATCGTAGGCTAGAACTTTATGAATTCGCAAACATGCGGGAGTTTCATTCAACTCCTCGCAGAACTTTCTCCATCAGTCCCTGATGATGTTCTTTATTTTAAGGGAGATATAGTAACTTCGGAATGAATAATGACAGTATACTCAATGAAATAACAACACGTCCAGTATGAGTGGGAGAGAAAACATCGCACTATACTCCTAGCCATTACCGCACTGTCTTTTCTCTCACTCAAACTGTATAGGTTGTTCTTTCTATGAATGGAGGCAGACTATCTAATATCTAGATCTATTTAACTAAATAGCAGTTAATATTTATATTAACCCACAATTATTATATAATGTATGACATGTAAACTTACACACTACTTGTAGTCATTAGTTAATAAATTTCTATTCTGTATGTAATAATAATTATGATATTATGTTCTTAGATTGTTGGTATAACGCTGTGAGGTACAGGGAAGGCCAAGAAGTGAACACGGCGGAACCTTGTCTTAATTGCACTTGCTCCAAAGCAACATTGGTATGCTACTTGAGGGTGTGTCCGAAATTACCAAATCCTCCGCCACCAGGATGCATTTTGTTATACAGATACAAATCTTGTTGTCCAGAGCTGATTTGTCAGGGTATGCTTCCGTCGTTACTCATGTGCAACCTTTATTTTGCTATTAGTAATTTCTTTTCTATTTTTAGATGCGCCGGTTGCTTCCTATCACATAGAAGCAAGATCAGAAGTTGACGATTTTGATTTGGTTGATAGAAAATTCGTTGATAATGGTAAAGTAAGCTTTTTGAAATAAGTAGTTGTTTAATTTTATGTTGTAAACTTTACGTTCAATTAATAATACAATACTCTAAATAACCAAATTACTATGTGCTATGCTTGCTCTTGATTCAAGGCTTTCTTTTTTTGCCGACATTAGTCAATTACTGCCATCTGTAGTCCTGACGCTGCAATGGCAAATTTAAAGTTCAATGCCAAACTAGTGTTTTTGAACGCGATAGTTTTGAGTTTTGAGTACCTGCCTTGTATATAATTCTGTCGCTAGCATATATTGCTTACTTTATTAGATATCTATATCAGTTAAACGGATTTCATACGAATCAATTTTCGGCGTATTTTTGTAAAATAACTTTTATAATAAATAACTAGATGATTTTTTGTTGCAAAAATTTTATAAGTAAACATGAAGATGCTCTTAGCTGCTCGGTAAATATACCAACTGATATTTCCAAAAGAAAATGGTCTAGTTTCTCATAAATTCTTTAATATCGTACAACCGGTTCCATCATTCACATTTAATTTTTTTTAAAGCGTAGTTTGTCGTTTTGGAATGTCTGTTAATAAGTCTTATACAATTTTATTTAGTTACACAATTCAATTTTTACTATCTTATCACGTGACTTATATTTAAACTGTTATATAATTCTGACCTGAAGATGTCCTTTAGTGGATGAAACCGGTTGTACGATATTAAAGGATTTGTGAGAACTTGGACCATTTTCCTTTCATTTACCTTGCTATAATTTACTCACACAGAGTCAAAAACCATGGATTATTTCCAAAATTACGTTTTGAATTCTTTTGTTATTAACCCCATAACTAAATAAGACACATTACATAAATTTGCTAAATTTGACCTAAACAAAGTGCCAGAAGATGGATGATGGCAGGAAACTTCAATAAAACCGAAGTTGTGGATATTAGATCTCCACATCTGAACTTTGATTATGTACGGTCTATTATAAGTCGTAAACACTCGTGTCTCTACAATTAGTTGTCATACATTTGTAGCTGTGCTGTTACTTGAGAATTAGTTGATAAATATGTGGGCTTATTGATTCAAATTTTCAAGATGTTACTTTTTCATTTATTTTTTATCGACTTTCTCAAACCCTCATTTACACCAGTCAATTTTCTAATTAAACATTTTTGGCAGCAAATTCATATAACTGTATTTTATTTATTGTATAACTATACATTTTACAAAGGTGAGAAATGAGGAAAAGTTATTATAATTAAATATCACTAATTATAATACTAGTAGTAACTGTACTTACCTTATAAATGAAGATAAAACTCGGTGTAGAGAGCTCAAACAAGAAACAAATCATACTAATACCTATCGTTATTGATATAAATGTATAGAGACTCCTAGAGGAATACACTTCTATGAGTGAGTCCTCTAGCAAGTCTAACAATAAGTATATAACAATTTGCACACTTATTAAAATAAAATATAATAGGAATAGAAATGAAATTTTGTAGGAAGTTATTTGTATATGCAACTTGCTTCAGTAAACTTCCGATAATAAGTAAAAATTTATGTACACTAACGGCGATCCAAATAATATTTTAATACCTAACATCTTACTGTATAACACGTACTTCTCACAGCAACGTGTAAGCAAATATTAATTCTACTTAAGATCTATTTAACAGGCACATGCAAACCGCATGTTCATATTTAACAAGGTATGCTAACGTGGGAATCTGGCCTTCTTGAATATTTTATCCTGTACTAAATTTACGATGACGGAATACTATGTAATAATATCTGCTTCATCGTTAATCCAGCTTGCATAATAAATGGCACAATATACGCACCTGGTTCCGCCATGGACTCTTCCACATCGTGCGAGTATTGTTACTGTTTGGGAGGTAAGCAGAGGTGCGTTAAACCCAAGTGTCTTCTACCAGTGGAGGGCTGCACTCCCGTTTATGACTCAAATAGCTGTTGTCCTGTACATTACCAATGCACAGAATCCTACTTGAAAATCAGCACCACTACGATCTCACCAGAATTACTGCAAGGTAACTGATCTGTAGTAGAGTTAAAGGGTTTACTGCAAAAACATGATAAACTTCACCAAAATGCTTCAATTTGAAATTGAATAGTAGTCAGATTTATGCATTTTTCTATAAAACTTTTTTTTATTTGTGGTTTACCCCGTCATTACAATAAGCCCTTCAATTATTGAATGCTTGTAAACATTTGAGTTCCAGATAGTTGTTTGGTTGCTGGGAAACTTTATCCGAAAGGACACAAGATATTGGGAGTAGGACATTCCGTTTGTGACAACTGCTACTGTATCAGAGGCCTAGTCAGATGCGAACCTTTGTCATGCGCTCCACCATTACTAGGCTGTCTGCCGGTTATCAAACCAGGAGAATGTTGTGCAGCGAGTTATAATTGCAGTAAGATCGTAGGAATTTCGTCTGACAACTTAAACAAATTTTATTAATCGTAGGTGGTACTATAGAGACGAGACCAGAGCCTAATTATGGAAATTTTCCAATCGTCAGTAAGGAATACGCTAAATTTCGAAAGGAGGTCAGTAGTAATGCTAAGAAGAATCTTCCGTATACCATTACTAATGCAATACCAACCACCAAAGCACATAGAATTTCTGGATATTACGGCACTACCAGGCATTTTGCTGGTAACGGCTTAGAAAGAATTTCAATGAAGCCAAAGTTTGGTACCACAACGATCTATCCCGAGAAAGACGACACAATGGAAAAAAGGACAATTGCTAGTCGGGGTGATGCAACTACCGTCACTTTAGTGGATTCAATGACAGACGATTCAACCACAGAAACTACAGATAATCAATCTGATCCGACAGAGAATGAAGTTACAATGTTGGCTTCACACAATCTTCGACTTTTTCACTCAGAATTTTTTAAGGACGAGGAGGTAGCACAGTGGATTCACAACGACAGACGCGTCTACGACTATGGAAACGATTACGTCACACAATCTAGATCTTGTAACGTTGAAAACAGTTACCAATACTACTGATTGTATTGAAGGAGAAGATGACAACCCGCCAGTAACCTTTCAGGAAGTCAGTAATAAAACTGACGAAAGGACACATATAAAAATGGAAATTTGAGTGTGGACGATGATGTGACAGTTGTTGATTTAGAATCAAAAGTGAAAATATCTACAGCCACTGTAAGACCCTTAGAGAGCTGCCACCTAGTTTCTATCATTTGATAAGGACAAGGAAGATTATGATTACGATATCAAGCCAACGTTGCCACCATCTTTACCGAATCTAAAGTATGTATCTGTTGGTAAATATAAAATATATACATATATGTAGAAATATTATAAATACAATGTGGTAATTAATAGAATTATTCCATTTTGCCATCTGACGGCCTTGGATGCTAAGAAGAAGCCAGAGGAGAAGAGCAGGTATCCTTTGCTTGATGAACGGGTAACAGAACCTAATATATACACCTTTACCAACCTTTTCTCACCACCAATTGAAACAGAAGGTGAATCAACTGCTTTTTTATGTTTGTGGTTTAATGTTCATCTGTTTGTAGGTGGTTTCGTGCCTAAAGAACCTCCATTGTTAGATAACTTCTACGACACTTATCATACAACTGGTATAGAATCCAGTGCTGTAACTCCGATAACAGCTTCACCAATTGTAAAACCGAACGAAGCCAAGGAAAAGAGTTGTTTGTCTGAGGGTTTGGAGATCCGCCACGGGGAGGCGGTAACATCGAAAAATGTCTGCGTGGTTTGCGTCTGTTACTATGGCGATATAGTTTGCCAAGATCCTCGATGTTTGCCGCTCAAGAAGGGATGTCAGGAAACCGGTATCTTAGATAGGGCTACATGTTGCCCTCGGATAATTTGCGGTACTTTCTTCCACGAATTTTTCACACTAAAATTATGGATTATTTCGCTGTTTTAGATGACGAAGATCCTCAGAATTTAATTTTGGATCGGGTGGACATTACATCAGACACGAAAGAAGTCATCACTGTTGCCGATGGTATAATTTCTCCAAATCCATTTAAAGATGTCATCAGAACGGAACCAGCTCCTAATTTGCAAACCTTAATCGAAGATTTACCCGACTTTATCCGTAGGAACCCACAGACTACAGTTAACTCTTCCACTATTCAAGAGGCTACGTCTAAAAATCCAGCAAAATCTAATGAGTTATCCTTGGATACAGTTTTACACTTACTTTTAAATGACAATGAACCAGAAAAAACAACGGCCGTGCCAACCGCGACTACAGAAAGCAATCCTGATGTATCAATTAAAGCAAATACGAAACCAGATGAAATTATCGTGCAAACAACGTCTAGAACGTCAGAAAATTTAGGAGTTGGGCAACTGAAGCTAGCAGGTTGTAATATTTATGGGAGGATGTATAGAGTTGGCAGGATAATCTCTGAATTGTCCGGACCTTGTTTGGAATGCAAATGCACAGAAATTGGTGTACAATGTAAAAAATTATGTTGAAAGAAATAGATTAAACGAATGAATAAAAAGAGAAAGAATAACAACAGTGCCATTCTCATAACAACAAATTCCACTGCGGAATTCACAAGATTAATGGCTATTGAATATTGTCGACGTATTATTAACAATGCCTATGTTTATTACTCCAGATCTGGAGAATTTTGTGCTTTTTGTGATATTTTGACGGAGTGCTTTGGAAAAATGATATGTGAATCATAGTACTTTTACTTTATCACATCTTGTGAATGTTCAGTGTGAACAGCGGCTGTGAAATTCTTTAAATAGAGATCTTTCAATTATAGATACTGTATAGTTATTACTATAAGTTATTGCTTATTGTTCGTTTAGAGTTATTGGATTGTAGCTCTTCGGATAAAATATTTTTTTTAAAATTGAAAATTATTTACTTGATCATTTTGTGGTTACAGTTTCTGTTTAATGTTAGCTTATGTTAAAATTTAACACCATTTTATTCTGGTTTTTGTTAAGAAACAATTAAATGCTTTTTGATGTTTTTTTTTAATTTAGGAGTTTAAGTTTTAATTCGTACTATTTCACTATATTTTCGACGAATATTTTTACCATTTAGGTATACATATCTGGATCTGAGCGACCTTAACTGAAAAATATGAGGAAAGACTGTTTTTAAAGCGTTCCACAGCTGGTGTTCTTATTGCACAGGGTGAACCATTTAACTTAGAGCAGATGTATGCCTTGAAAACAATAATAGTGATGGGTACAATCGAGTAAAAGTCCCGAATCAAATTAAAACCCCTATATTCTTGGACGTCACAATAATTCGAAACCAATTATAATATTTCGAAATTGTAGTAGAACTTTGCAGTAGTCGAGCGTTGTTGTTTACAAATTGTACTGGTATAGTTGTTTAACCCTAGTTAAATTTTGTTGATTTCTATTAATGTTAAGAGGTATGTATCGATTGGACGATAATAATAATTATATCTGTCGAATTTACGTGTTGCCGTTATTGAAATTAACAAATAACCGTTTAAACTTATAAAAATCACATTTATATTTTCTTTCTTAATTTCTAATGTCCGCTAAAAGCGAATTATATGAATATAAAATTTTCAGCTGTTATTAAGAAGTGCATACGTGTGACAAAAGTAATAATTATGTCCGCCAACATCTTGGACATCCTTCTAGATAGACGTTATTGCTGAAACCAACGAACATATCCTCAAATCTGTAAACATCATGTTCATTCAAAAATATTGCTGTAGTTAAGAAAATAATTAGTGTAGAAGTCTTTAAATTGATTTATATAGGTATGTTATATACATTTAACATCTATACTTAATACTAGCAATGTTTGCGGATTAATACTCTTGACTCCTATTGATTTTATTTATTGTACAATTCGATTTTAAAGTTTTAAATTTTCACTATTCTTAATCTGCTTTTAATTCTTGTCTGAGGACGTCCTCGTTTCGATGAAACCGGTAGCTTTAATTAAAAGGAATTTGTGAGAAACTGGACCATTATTTTAATTCCTTTGTTTCCTTATTAACTCACACAGAGTTAAAATATATTACCTACACTTCTTGATTCGTAAACAATGATGTTTGATAATTACAAAGGTAGCGAGCATGATCTTATTTGACTCGACACCTTTGCTCAATAGCTATCCAGTTTCGAAACATCATAATTCGTTTCATGACAACGTCTGGAGTATATAAAAGTTCTCGTTTGATTGGGGATACTCACTCAATTCTACTCATCCCTGTTTCTACATATTCATTCAAATGAAACAAGAATGTTTCCTAATTACATTTGCTGACTTGTCTCATTTTCTCCATACAAATAAATTATATTGTCTTTTTATTAGTAACAGGAGCTGTATTCAAATTGTCCACAGAAAGAGGATGAAAAAGTGATTAGTGACAATTTATAATATCATCATTTTTTTTTCTTCTTCCTTACCAAATAATCATCATTTGACACATTTTTGTTTTCTAAAATGCATTATTCTCAAGTTAAACGGTTCACATGATATCAAATAGTTTATATTCTTTTTGCGTGCTTCTGTACGCAACACCAATCAATTTTTCTCTCTTCAAATATTTCCAATAGTCTTTCATATTAAATAGTCTAGTGCATATCTCCATTTTCTTAATCTTTAAACCAGAAGACTATAGTTGCGAGATTGTCAATTTTGATTATTTTTTTCAGATGAAAGTATATTTGAAATGTCAAAGATATACAACTTGCGAAAATTGAACGTATTAAAATATAAAGCAAGTTCCTAATCAATATTGTGCATTAGTTGTAAAATATCATTTGTAATGGGTAATTGAAATAATTGACGCAAATTTTCTATCTCCAAAGTATATCTACTTCTTTTGGAGATATTGATGCGCCTGATATGCGTTAATTCATCAAGTGGACTATTTTACTCTGTAAAACGTGAGATGTAGTGTGCAGCCGCCACACAATAAAAGTTAGCCACCTCAAACAAAAAAGCGGCAATTTCTTTTATTAGAGCTAGTATAAACCAACAGCTCTGAGGAAAACGGAATGCTCTAACAGCGATCTTTCTGTATAAACCTAAAGTGAAGGAATTTTAGCGATTTTAATTTTCATTGTGTCGCAACTACATGTTTTTTATACTCTTAATTGCAATAGTAACAGAGAAAGAATAATCACAGCCCATTATTCTTAGCTCTCTAAAAGCTATTCTAGAATGGGTGTTACGGTAGAGTTCATCAAATAAGCCCTCTCTTTCAAGAGATATTATTCTGGTTTTTCCGGGAAATATCAGACTTTCCAAAGATCACCTACCTGATTCTTGTTGATACTGACGGTATTTAGTTCAATCAAAGAATTGAATTTTGTGTAAGTTTTGAGTCTACAGATATCTGTAAAACCAAAATAATTATTTGCCTTGGTGCTGACAACGAACAAGTGATATCCACTTCTTCGCATGTATTATATTATTTTTTCAGAAATTTTTTCAGAATCGAACCTTTCTATTTTGTTCAGAAATTGATTTATTTCTAAGCGGCTGTTATAGTTGCTACAATATACTCCGTCTATAACATATTTTTGTGATAAAAGAATGCAAAATATTTTTAAAATGATGCATTTTATTTTATAATCCATGCCAATTCATTAGAAAAAAAATTATGTTTGGCTTGTAATTTGTAGCAATTGATGTCAGAGTGTTAATTTTTTTGTATAATGAATATGAAATTTATATTTATGAAATAATAAATAAATATATTTATTATATTTATATATATTTATCTATTATTTTGTGTGTATATATACCGTAATAGAATAAATTACACTTAAAACCACTAACTACTTGCAACTTACATTAAATTATGCTAAAACACGAAATATGAATGATGTATTTTTTATAGCGTATGCCCGGTTAGTTCTTATTTTTGATCTGTAGGAGGTATGTTACAACCAGGGTTCACTGTATACCAATTATTACAGGTTTTAGTTCACAAAGTAATCTAATATTTCAAAACAGCTTCATAGCACCGTTTCCTGCTTTCTTCCTCCAGTTGTTTGTTTTTTTAACTATACTTTCACCTGCAAATGTAATCAAAATTTGCAGCTGTGGTTTTCCCTTGTACTTGATTGGCTCACAGTTTTGAGGTTCTTCTGATTCTTAACTATAATGTACCTATATTGAAATTTGATCTAAAATATGTATTTTTTTATAAATGGAAATTGACGATAGAGGCTATATTTTTGAAAAAAAAAAACATTCTTTTAGTGTTCTGTATTTATTTTATGTAAGTTTAATTAAGATTGTAGGTTTATAATAAAAGTTCTTTATACAAATTCTTACTCTTTATTTTTTTATAAATGTTAAAATCTCATTTTGAATATAATAAATAAAAATATAAAACATAACAAAAAAATATTTACATATTCCTAAGTACATACAAATACAATAAAAGTGGAGCGAAACAAAATATAGATAAGTTACGTTAATATACATATAATAAAACTTTGGCCTTCTTCATTTTGGTATAGTTAGAGATCTGATTATGAATCTATTTACCTAAATAAGTCTTTAAATCAATATATCAATATGATCAAGAAGAGGTAACAGTTTTGAACTATTTTAACTTAACGTTAAATGAAAGAAGTTATTATGTACATGATGATCAAAATTAACAAATCACAATACGTATTTACATATATACATACAATGAGCTAAAAATCGAATTTGCAAAAGCATTAAGTTCACATACAATTAGTTTACATTTATAGCACAATAGTTCGAGCCAATCACAAGAATCGAAGTAAAGAGAGGTAGAAGTCATTTGAGCAGTTCTATTCAACACCAGTACTTGCAGAACATAGTTATAGTTCAAAGTAATTTGTTTATTCAGTACTGTTTTCACACTTATAAATAAGTTATTATATAGTAAATCATTAAAATTAAAACTTACTAAACGTAACTAACTTTATATCTTATTAGCTCATAATTATAAATAATGCACTTAAACCGTTTTACTTCTAACCGCTTTATATATAACAATTAGAATTTTGCGTTTTCTAGAAAACAGCTTAATCATCTATTTGAATCTAAATTGTATATATTTTTATGAAATTTAAACCAATATAGGAAAATGCAAAGTATAATTGTTCTAGGTCTGCAAGAGTCCTTTTTCTTAGAGTTTCGAATATTATTTGTCTCCCAAATGTTATGGCACAATTTAGTATTTTAATAATATACAAATACACTGCTGTTTATTTATGGTTTATTATTATTGTCATCATAGAAATTAACAAAGATCAAACAATTTACTTATTTATATTTCTATATTACCTTCCATAGAGGAAGAAAGTGTTACCTTCATCTTCTGTAGGCTGGGAAAAATATACATTTTACTGCCCTTCTACTACTTTCAGTCTATATATAAATTTATTTACGATTCCTGTGAAGAGCTTGCTTTATTACAAAGTACAATAGAAGAAACAAACGATAAAATAATATAGGCACTTTAAAACTTTTGTTTAAACGTGAGGAATTGCGTAATATAAAATATCAGTCTTTATATACTTTAATGTACACAACTTTGAAGTAATGACGGGAAACTTGTTAACTTACGCTTATTTAAGTGAGATATTTAAGAGTTATCGTTTGTTCTGATCCAAGTTATACAGTTGCGGTGTTAAATACGTGTATATCTGTATTTATGCACCCATTGCAGGATTACTTTATTATCGGCAGTAATGTTTACCACTTGCTCTATTAGATCTGTTTACTTACATTAATACTTATGTATTTAGTTTATTGTTAAAGATGTATTTGGTGGTTATATTTGGCACATTACTTAATAACTTACGCATGACACACTGAATTTAAGTCTAAAAAACAGCCTAAAATTTGAAATAGCAGCAATTTTCAATTATATACAAAATATTACTGTACTTATTGTTAGTAATATTATTTTGTAAGTATTTAATGAAATGAGTTAATTTATGCTGCTCAGATGAAAGTTTTGATGATTTTCTGATTTTATTTACTAAATCCCTTTTAGTATTTTAATAATTTGAATTGGGTTATTATGTTCCTTCCCGCAAATTCCTATAAGCTATATAGTAATGCTTTATAAACTATGTCATCTACTTAAAATTATACATAGTCCTGTGAAAAATAATATCAACAAGTTTTGCGCGAACTCAGTGCAGGTAGATTCTTATCGTAAAATCACGGCCAAATGTTCAAAATAGCGAATATTATCCATTTTCCCTTATTAGGTATTTTTCAAATTGAATCAAATATTTTTTAAAGCCATAATGGTCGAAATGTGCGTCAATATTTTTAAAATATCATTCAAAATCAAAGTAGATAAACTCCTCTGACAAGTGTTTCGGAATGAATTTTGAATGGATTTGAAACCTATGTGATATATACATTAGTCCTTGTCTGAAAAAGATATACATGTTTTACTTAACGGTTATTGAGATATGCAAAAATATTGAGAACTGTGAGGCGAATGTAAGATTAAGCCGTTTATCTCAACAAATGCATCAATATTGAGTGGCTTAGAAGAGTCTGCTCTCGTTTCAGTAAGTTATTATTAGTTATTTCTCATACACATGTTGGTACAAAGTGTTAAAGACAGATAATACAGAACTTTTTTTGCAACATTACACTTTTTAATTTAAATTAATTTATGCACCTGAAGAAGGCAAAAAAACCGAAACCGGTAGTGCGAAAGATTCTTTATTATTAAATGCAGTAAATAAAAAGTAGAATTTAATAATCGGGAAGTATTTTTCTACATCTTTTCCAAACTGAAAGTCTAACCTAATTATGGATATAAAATCACCATTAAATCACTAAACTAAATTTAACCGTTGTACTTCTCTATTCATAGTTTGGTGGTCATTGATATGCGCGCCGAAAAACAAAAACCGCCATTGTTAAGGCCGCTTTACAGTTCGCAATTTTGTGTGTTGCGTGCAATACAAATAGCGCATTCAATGGATTTCGATCAGCTGTGTGCACTCTTATTGGTATTGCACGGAATAGAAGGTGTTCTAATATTTCATTGCGCGCAATTTTATGCACGCAATACAAAAAATTGCGAACTGTAAAGCGGTCTTTATGTATATATTCATTTTAAATTCATTTTATCAAACATTTTACTTTTATTTTACAAGAAAAAAAGTTTAGAAATATTAAAGGCAGAGACGTTATTCACAAATTTTATCAATAGGATTTTGTTTGCTGCAAAAAACGTAATTTGCGATATTTGCTCTGTGGATAAGTGTCATTGTAAGAGGTATTTAATTATATGGTTATGGGTTTGTAAAATCAAAAAAAAATCCAAACGATTTAAATAAAATTCTAACAATAAGTATGAATATGGTACCTCATTTACTTTAGATAAATTTGTAATACAAACAAAATATTATTTTTAAGTTCTAAATGCTTAATGTTCTTATTTAATTCGATTTAGATAAGTGTTACTTATTTAATAAACACTCTGTATATCGCCGAGATATTTTTGTCCGTTTTTCTATCGGTAACCGGTCTTTCCTATATCATTTAAGTTTATCCTGCTCAGAGCAAGTAAAATATACTTTATTATGCAGGACAAAGATAAGTTTTTGTATCCTAATAGCTTATGCATTTGCTAGTCACGTTCAAAGATCTTTTAATTTACTTTTCACATGTTGTAAAAACAACAACTTACGTGTAATCTGCACCCTCATACCTACAAATGGAAAATGAGAGAAAGTAGGTTGTTTTTTCTTTTTGTAAAAGCCCTACCTTATATTTTAAAAACTTGTTGATATTATTTAGATATTTTCAGATGTATGTATGTGACTCTGAGTGATTAAACATTCGAATGACTCTACTTGAGAATTTTGTGGGTAGCATCCTAATACCAGACGCAATTGGTGTATTAACTCGCCCCACATACGCATTTCTTTCAAGGCAGTGTTACACAAATAATATTACTACTACCTAATAATAACAATTAAGTTTCTTTAAAACCCTGTTTGAGATTACACAATCTAAATAACAGATTTTGATTCGCACGAGCACAAATATCATTCACTCATTCATTAAACTAATGGTAATCTATCAGCCGGCTACCGTTATAAAAATTAAACAATTATCTACAACACATACATACATATTTATCAACAAAAATAAGTATATTGCACGTGAATCATATTTGCGGGCGTGCAACTTTTGACTTGAACACATATTACGATTAAAACTAAAAAGGTTAGAAGGCTTGAGAGAACACCAATGTAGAATAAAATTTTCGAGCGAGGTTTGTCGATGGTGTTGTAGGTTCTATAGAGGACCAGTCCGAAAATAAGACCAGCTAACGCTCCAAAGACATGGGCGCCTACAGATATTGCCGGCGCTCTACCCTTATAAAAGTGAATCGCGTTGTATATCACATCCGAAGTTACTATTGTTCCAACGGATATACATCTGGTTTTCTTATATTTGATTGATTTAAAATTCTGTAAGAAAAGATTTAAAATACTATTACAATAAATACATATTATTAGGTATATTATTAAAATTAGGAAGAATATCAACTTTAGTAGGTACTTCGCTTATTTAGAAATTTATTTATTTTAAACTACTTTTATAGCGTTTATAAGGAATAAAGATAAGAAATAAGTGAAGTAAGGTCTATACACGGAAAAGTTATGAGCTTTTTGATGAAGTAAGATCTAAGTGTATTTGTTTATATTATATTCAACCAAACCAGGCCTTAAGAAATGTACAACTATTTCAACAACCATATTTTTTCATTGCATGGGATAAGTATAAAATTGCAACACATTTTATATTAATGAAACAAATCTCTTTATTAAACCAAAATTTTATTGCTAGTTTTGCACTATGAACTACATTATACTTGGAAAAAATGTAGCTTCTTCATCAGAAGATACGAAACAGACCTCAACTCGATCGAGCTTTTGTAGAAGAAACCTGATCGACAGGTTTGAACATTTACGCCAGCATCGGCAATAATACTTTGAGCGCATTTGCAAGAAGTGTGGAACAAACAAGTCACTGGCATCGGTAAAACTCTTTAGAAAGCATGCCCAGATTAGATTAGATTAGGGTTAGGGTGGATCACAGACCTGTTTTATTGCGACCTTTGCAGGTCTATTGTGACTCCATTTGTGCTAGAAAGCTTTTTCTAATTTTGCATTCTTAACCCACCCTATCATCTTTGAGAGCGGCTCCTTTGTATAGTTGTTAGCTGTGGCATTCTCCACGTCCATTACTAGAAACTCTGTCCTCACCAGGCCGTTGCCATTGTGACAGCACGCGAACCGGTATTTCTTCCTCCTCTTGGCAGAATCTGTGAGTAGCGGCATCTACCACGTCTAGTTATGCATTAAAATATGTATTTAGTCTACAGTGACCAGCCAGCAGTTCTACTACCATTTTGACAGTCTTTCTATCTTTACAATCTAGATCTTCAATAAAAACAGTCTCTGTCTTGGTAGCTTTTGCCATCACTCTCTGAACTCATCATATATCCAATTTGCGATTTGGATAATGCCAACAGAAGGATCAGCTCCAACGGATGATGTTGGTGAGACTCGACTGTCACAGATCGTGCGCCTTCACGCTCGACTCAGGCCATGTTAATTCCCTTTGGGTGTCGACTTCATCTAGGTTGTGGTCACAAATGTAACTAAGCACATTTTCATCAGTGGTTACAGGTGAATCTATTTGGTAGCAAATGACTTTGAGCAGAGCAAAGTCCCGTAGCATCAACATCTTTTGCAGGAAAACCATTTTCCTCCTTTTTTCCAGGAAATGTCAAGATTCTTTGTAGATCCAAGCAAAGGGACTTGATTTGAGATAAATCCTTCTTTTGAAGAAACCAAACACATTACTCACATTCTCCAACTGAACGAATCTTTCTGTAACTAAATTAATTGTTGTATCCAAAATAACCAAGTAAAAGTCAACTTTTTTATTTTTCTTTGGTATCAACAACTGGTTCTTCTTTTGGTTCATAGCCAATTTTTTTTCTTTTCTCGAAAAAATTCTTGTTTAAAGACAGCTTGAATATTAATTTCTTCGGCTAGTTTTCAAGCATCAAGTTTTTTTCAAATTCTAAATCATTCCTCAAGTTTACCTAATACTGTTTTGTTGTTTCCAACTAAGTCACTGCTTTTTGAATCTTTTCCTTGCAGGGTTTTATTGGTTAAACATGGAACAAAATGTTTTGCCACTTAATAAGAGGTACGACAAACTTGTAAGTTGAGATGCTTTTAAGCAGTTCTTCCTCCTTGTACCTTTGTTATGTTACCATTTGAGCTTTTCAGTGAAGGCTCACTAGTGATTTCATCCAAAGCCTCACAATTATTGGATAGTTGATATCTCAGCCGGGTTAAAGTATCAATCCGACTAGACCACCGAACATGACTTAGAGGCTTTACTGTCAAAAGGTGGTACATGGTGAAGAAGAATATCCCATCTATGTGTTGAAGCAGAAAGAACACGTAAATTTGTTGTATCACATCAAAACAGAATGTGGCTTCTAAACAGGACAAATCAGCGTCGTTAACTACGAGGTCTAAAGTATGGCAATGCTGCATGCAACGTATATGGCACGCGGATTTTTGTATAAAATTCTTCTCTAGACATCACTTTCCTTTCCTTTCATGTTACTTCCGTTGTCGTATCTATTTCGCTTATTTCGCTCGTCCTGTTCCTATGATCTCAAAATAGTTCGAATCGCGTCATGAACAGTTTCCCATACTTACGACGACTCCGTCATTTGCTGGACTAGATTATCAGGGGACGCTCTCCTCAATGACCTACAGCCCACATCCCGTATATTGTATCTTGGGCACTCAAAGACCGTATGCTCCACGGTGTCCTCATTTCCGCAGTACTTCCCAAATCTGTGCGCATATGCCCTGAACATATCGTGTCCTGTCATCACTTGTGTGAGATAACAATTTATTTGTCTAAACTTGCAGTCACACCAGGGGTGGATTTGTGAAATGAGCTGTTTGGTCACTGGGATGTTATTCTGTTCTGCTCCCATCTACTTTGCCACATATCGAAGACCATGTCTGCCATACTGTTTCCCGCTTCTGATCTGTTATCGTGCGCTGTGTTCCTGACATAAGCCTGCATATCAATTGATGACACTCCTGCTAGAACCTGCAGCGCCATCATGGAGGCTGTACGAAACGCGGATGTTCTCTCAATAACATCCTCCCTTGCACCCTTTCTACCCTGGAGGTATTTCTTTTGTTGCCTAGTGCCTGACGCCATATTGGCGCTCCCAAAAAAAAGTTGGACTGTACAACTCTCCCCAAGAGTATTCTTTTATCACCGCTAAGTCCTCCTATGTTTGGCATAAGTCTGAATAAGGCTGCCGCTTTCCCTTCAGCCCTTGTTGACGCATACTCAAAATGTTCTTTCAAGCGTGGCTTTTGGTCCAGGACAATCCCTAGATACACTTTCTTCTTCTTCGGCACTATATTGGCGCTTCCCATTTTGAATTCCACTTGATGGACATTCTTCCAGTCTCCCTTAATTATCAATGCCTCTATTTTGTGCACAGCCACTTCCTATTTGTTCGACTTCAGCCACTTGCCTATACACTATAGAGACTTGTTTGTCTGTATGTAAACTCGTTTATGTCCTCGGTGGCAACTACCAGCGCTAAATCGTCTGCAAAGGTATCGTTTTGGCGCCTTCTGTAAGTTCGAGCCGTAGGCTGCTATTGTATAGAACATTCCACGATAAGGGTCCAAAGGTAGGACCTTACGGTAAGTTTATTTTTCTTCCCTGGAAGTAGCTACAATTGGTGTTTCTCAAGTATCCTGGCACATCTCTCATCCTCAGTTCGTTAATGATATTGCTTCAAATTGCCGGATTCAATGAGTTTTTCAGATCGATTTTCAGTAGGGCACACCATTTCTCTCTAGTCCTCTCTTTGATGTCTAGTACTGTGTGCACAGCGTCTATCGCTGAGTGACCTTTCCTAAATCCAAATTGGTTTGTCGATAGACTTTCCCTCTCCTCTGTTTCCACCTCCAGCTTATTCCTTATTAAGGCTTTAAACAATTTGTTAAATGTGTTCAGTAGACATATAAGTCTATAGTCGACTAGATCCTCTTAGGATTTACCCATCTTCGGTATCAAAATAAGTTTGGTGATCTTTCAGCTCGCTGGGATTCTTGTTTGAGGCAGTAGGGTATATACATGTTAAATATCTATCCAGGAGCTTGCTTCACTGCTCCTTGATCGCTCCGGCGGAATGCCCTCTGGTCTTGGCGCTTTCCACTTTATAACTGCTCGCTACCTCGTCAGCTCCTCCATTGAAAAAAGTCTGGCTCGTCTACATGTTTAGGTGGGGAGAAGGACACTATTTTTAACAGGGAAAGATCATTGGCTATTTTGATTTTGTTGTAGTCTCTTTGACCTTCGAGATCTTCGATTGATAGAGAGATATCCTGTAACTGCCTGATAATAGTACTGGTCATGGATTCTCCAGTAGTTTCATTAAGAGGTACGAATCCTAAAGAATGTTAATTGCATGTTTTGTGCTACCTTTCGAAGAGTGCAAAGATTCTGATTCAGAAGGAAGAACATCCACAAATCTTACTATAATGGTCATTTGCTCTGTATGGTTAACATCAGGAGTGCAATCCAAAATGATTGAAAAATACTTTGCTCTATGAACTGAGGATACATTTCTTTCTATTATAGCATAGGCTAAAACTTGCATTATCATTTCTTATCCTATAAAGATATTTGTTCATAATAGGATCGAACAAAGTGAGGTACTCAATTAGTTTTAGAACGTTTCTATTATCATGATTATCTAATTTATCACTACTACTGCGAAAGGCAAAGTTTTGTGTTCCAAGGAGCTACTAAGAGTTTTTATAATTTATTTTATGCCAGGATATTTCTTCTTCTCTGATTTTCTTTAGATGAACACTGTTTATGGTTAATTTCTTTTAAGATGTTGATAAGGATCCTTTCACTTCCGGAAATTAGTTAGGTGTCTAACCCTTTTCTTCACGCTATGAAAGAATTGCTGATATATTGTGCCAATCACATCGTGCAGAACTTTTGTCTTTTTGAATTATAATGAATATAATGAAACATAACTAAATTTGGTCACTAAACTTTTGTTATTATCGGAAAAATATATAGGTTAGGTCAATTGTTGTATTTAGTAAGTTGTTTTCAAAATAAATATAACAAATTATTTTTTTTTTTCAGCAAATGTGCCGCTCCCTAGAGAGTACCGCCATAGGTTTTCGCCTAGTTTGCCTAAATGCCGGCCCTGCGTATGTGTTAGCTCATTCGATATATCTCATGGAATGGCTTTTCGTTACCCAAACGAAAAATTGCCAGCACGCTATAGTCACAGCTACAGTATCTACATAACATACGCAGTTTGTACTTACCAAAAGTAGATCCGCCATATGTGAGATAAGTAGTGCGTAAACTCCCGCCGAAGCTCCTATTACATAATCGGGACTTGTACACGCTGCTCCTAACGCCCCAAAAAACCGCCCGCCAAATATAATAGCCCCACTCTGATACTATCCTGTTGTCTTTCCAACGGTATCGCTATCAAGCATTGGATTACAACATTGAGTACCAGGTGGTACCAATTTTCGTGGACTAGCATGTATGTGAAAAATCTCCAGACCTCTTCTTGTTTATTTGGATCGAATTTCAGTCTTGTAATGTCCTTATTTTTTAGCACAGCCTGATAAACGACCTACGAGTAATTCTATGATAAATACACGTTTTCCGAAAACAAATAGCGGTCAAATCAAATTACACTTACTTCTAAGATACTAGCGGTTATTATAGCGTAGGGCGGTTTATATTTAACGTATAAGGGTTGATCTTTTTCTTTCTTCTCGTTATCGTTTGGCAGTAAAAATGCGTTGGCACTTGTTGGCGATGTCGGTGCTAAGAACGCATTCCTTTCGAGATCCGTCATAACTTCACCGTGAAAAGGCCTTTAGCCTTTGGATCTGTAAACGAAGGTAGGATGTATCTGATTAGGTTGTACATAATAAATCATTTTATTTCTTAATGCTTTAAGGCTTCAATGTCAATATTTAGAAAAACAAAAATCCTAAAATTAAAATAATCTCAACACCTCGTGCGGTTTGCTTACATATGTAAGCAGCAGTAGCCAAGGTTCTGATACTGCTTACGCCGACGATAAATTTGGTAATATCATAAAATAGCTGGCGATTGCAGCAATTCGAATTAGCATTTATGTTAATAATATATTAAATTAAATCGGTTTGTCTAAATAAATATAACGATTAAAGAAATTCTCGGATCTGGTAAATGCTACATACTTTTAACTACAACTATTAAGTTTTATCACGGTTTATACATCCAAATGCTAAATTATTGTAATGTTTAGGTACCTATAATATTTTATTACGGAGCGTAAAAGCCTTTAAGGAGTGAAGTAGAAATAAAATAAAATATTTATTTTATAACTCAACTTCTGTATAAATGTATTTTCAATATTCTTTTTTGGTAAAATACAGTGATAAAGGACTCTTTAAATCAAACAAACAATTTGTGGACACTACATTCTTTTGAAGCAATATTCTTTAGACTAGAGAAATAGCTATATAAAATGATCTATAAGCTGAAGCTACTTAGATATGGTTCTGAATTTAAGCGGAGTCCTTTTAATAATTCATTAACTTGTACTGCATTAACTTTTCTGGTATGCTTTGTTGGTACCAACGGATATATTTATTTTTTGTACCTCTTTTGGTAACTATTCTGCTGGTGGGATAGCAAAGTGGGCTATGAATAAGGAGGAGGAAGTAAGCATGTAATAACAAATGTGTGCTATTTGCTTTTCTGAGGCAATATTATTCAAAATACTTTTAATTCATAACCACTGCTAATAGTTCTCAGGGTAACTTCAAAACGATGAATTAATTTTTTATCAATTCTTACAAAACAATATGCAATATTAAATATTTAGCAAAAGAACAGTTCTTGTAATTTATACTTGTACATTCCTAAATTATGATTTTGTGATATCGATATTAGTTTTACCTTTCATCGTTATTAAATTTCTATCTGAGATGTTGTTTGCCTTCTCCAAAGGTCGTCAGTGTCACTCGGCGACATTTGTGTGTACAATGCATATATATGCTTTCATAACGTAAAAGATACTGTGTGAGTCATAAGTTTTTTGCTAATTTACCATATCTACAAATATGTTCTATTTCGAACACAAAATTGTAATATAATTTGGAATAAGCCATTAAGTTTGTGTTAAAGCGCCAATTAATTGATTACGTGCAAAAAATAGATACAAATGTGGCTATTGACAGACAAGCAAATTTAATGGAATATTCCAAATTATATTACAATTTCGTGTTCGAAAAAGAACATATTTGTAGATATAATATTAGTAAATTAACAAAAATCTTTAACAAATAATGACTTTGAAAATCCTATAACTTACATAGTATATTGATGTAGGTAAGCGAATACTTTAAATAAAAAGAATACTAATTCGGCGCTAAGAATAAATTGTTTAATTGGAAATGATTCTTTTTGCCTCAATACAATTATAATTAGTTGAATGCTATCGTAATACCTTGTTGGATTTGGCATTTAATAAAAATATCTGTTTGATTCAACTAATTCTTGCTGACAAAATATCTTTACGTGGCCAAGTATCCGAATATGTTAGGTTAAATTATTTGCTTTAAATAAATACCTGTGACAAAATATATTTTGCTACTTTAAAAATACTTTTTCCTCTGTGTAGTAAGTAATTATTATTCATTTTTTGGTGAGTTTTTCATTTCAACGTGAAATATGTAGGTATAATGTGTCAGGAAAGAGATTATCACTGAATGCGGTGTTAAATTACAAGTAGGTCGGTAAAACAGTTCTGTTATCTTTGATTCATGTTAAATAAATTACTATTACTAAATAATTATGATATATATTTCAGTTATAAAAGCATATTTTGGCGTCAATGACAAAAAAACAGACTGAAGAAGTTGTCATTCTGTGTTTATAAATATTATAAATTGTTTTATCGTCAATGCCAAATAACATGTAATTTGCGTGTTTTCTTTATGAAAAACATAAGCATTTCTATTTAAAAAAAAATAATGATAAAGAAAATGAAATCTGAAGTTGGAAGATTTCGTAAGACTGACATATAAACACATTTAGGTTATCATTTTGATAATGCCGAAATCAAAAAGTACGAAAATTAAATATGAAATGTGAGTCGGACACATTTATTAAAAGGACAACATTTAACATATAATATGGAATAAGTAAGGTGCGGAGACTATGTAAAATGTATATACGATTCGGTTTAGGTATAATGCATTGTCGAAGGAAGTATATTAAAATTACAAGTAAAATAATAATATAATAATGGCACTAAAGTTGTATTGATGTTATACAAAACTATAGAAAAAGTAAACCAATCTTTTATCTGGGTTTTCTTATCTCATATCCGCACAACTTCTAACAAGATTATATCCACAATGGTATATAAGAATTGATATGGTTTTTATTCTGAGAGCTGATAAAAATAATCTCAAAGAATAACCTTATTTACCTATAGAGCATCGATTTCGCTGAAATACCAATTTAAAAATATAGTGAAACCTAATGCACATCTCTCTCTTCCGAAAATGTCCCAACCCAAACGTATAGGAAACAATTAATATATTTATGTATCGCTTGCAAGGGACACCTCCATAATGGACACAGAGAGGCTAATTTAACAACAACAGCTTTTTTATAAAGCTTCTACATTTTCATTTCTTTTTTTTTATGATTTTCTTGTTGTCTGATTTTTATATCAGCGAACTGATGCCACTTTTTATTTGGGGTGCTAAGAATGCATTTAGTAAATAGTCGACTTTATCTATTGGCCGAAAAGAAAATAATTCAATTTATTATTTTATCCGTTAATAGCGTTATAACTTTTTGTGGACGTGTAATATTTATTCGCAATATTTATTTTTATTATAGCAGAAACTGCCTATCTTTTAATGGTGAGATATCAGACCTGGAATCTACAACGAGGTGAGAAGTACAATGATCACCAGCATAATATGCTACGATCTTTTAAGCCGAGAGCTATACGGAATATTGCACTGTGCAACTGAATTCAATCAGGGAGCTTATGAAAATAAGAGGATCTGTATTGCAACAGACAGCTAGTTAATGCTGAAGCATAGCGAACGCTATGATACAATCAAGACTTGGTTGGAATGTATTCGAGAACTGAATACAGTTTGACAGATCGCAATAAAATCACGTTGTGTGGGTGCCCGGACATTTTGCAAATCGAAAGAAACGAAGAAGCCGATGAGCTAGCAAGAAAGAGATCATCTGCTTCATAAATATGCCTAGAACCTGTTATAGGAGTGCTAAAAACACAGCACAAAGGTAAGTAAGGAGTTGAGTCAAAGGGAAACACAAAGAAACCATCAAAAAAGAAGACCGAAGAACTGCACTACAGTAGGAGTCATCTTCGCATAGATACCAATTGCAGACTGTGTAATGAGTAATGAGATGACAGAGAACGCACACCACCTATGTGAATGCGAGGCTCTGAGCGCAAAGAGACATGCAATTTTTATCAAGCCAAAAATGAATCTAGAGAATAAACCAGCCAGAGATCTGTACAGATTACTACAGGGTACTAGGATACTGGAATAGCTGAATATAATTTAATGGGCAAAAGAAATGGTAGACTAAATACAAAAAGTCAAGAGGCTGCAAAGCAAAAAAATGCTTACTTCTCAGAGTTTATTAAGTCGTAACAAGAATAATAATATGCTCTATATTTTTAAATACGATACACAATTCAAAAACCACGAGTATGCTTTAAACACGTCACCAAAGCATATATTAAGGTTATCAATCTATGCAGAAGAAAATGCTTTTACTGTTACATTAAATTCCGTCAGTTTGTCTAAACATATTTAGAGAAGTTTTATTAAAAAACTGACAGTCAACATATTCTATTCTTCTTTTATATATTGTTGTGGGATGCTGAACTTTTGTTCAGTATTTAAATTGTGCTGTACATTGTAAAATATATTTTGTGTTAGTGGTTGCTTGTTTTGAAAAATAATTTTTTCCCCAGCAGGGGGGAAATTGATATGATGAAACTGTACATCTTATAATATGTGACATTATTGATAGATGACATTAGTACATTCGACTCAGTCTGAGCCCATTTATGAGATAATTGCTAAATTATTAGGTATTAAATTTCAATTACTTAACTAGTATTAAACACTTTTAAAACGACGCTAACTTGACAGTTCTCAAAAAATATTTAACAAAATTTATATTAAATTTTTACTAATTTATTTGATATATCATTTATATGTTTTTAACATTTAACATGCTGGTAAATAAATAAATATTTTGGCTGATTTATATAACTAATTCAAGTTCATTCCATCATTTTATATTAGGAGTGCGAAGTGTTAAAACCGATTTTAAATTATTTGAAAGTGTTTAATTAGGTGTTTTATTGTCCTTTTACATATTTTACTTATTTCAACTTTTTACATTGCCCTTTCCAATTTTAATTATATTTTATAAATCTTGACTAATTTTAAACTGATTTGTGATTATAAGTATATTTTTAAATAATTTTAACTTTTAATCTTTTGCTTTACTTAGCTCCCTTATTTATATACAAAAATGTAAACTCTATACAATACTAATTGTTATTAATTTACACTCATTAATTGATGCTTCTGTAGCTGGCCTGAGGATGCTCGGCTAGAGCGAAACCGGTCGTGTTATATTAAGAATCTGAGGAGCAAGAACCTGGTTTTTTTGCGTTCCCTTGATTTAGATAAATTAGTTTTAATATTATTTAAACGAATAAAAATGAATTACCATCGCTTTGATTGAAACAGAACACAGGGGTATTTTTTTCTTATTATGATTTATCGTAAGGTGATTATCTTAAATTCATTTTAAGATGGTGAAATAAATATAGTTCATTTTTTGGGTAGGTAACTTTCTTTACCATCCACTTATAACAACCTTTATCCCATCAGTGTAGTTAGCAAATGAAGAGTGTAAACTTTTAGAGAACCTAATTGCCATATTTTTTTGCCAAATAAATATATGTCAAATTATGACATTTAAATCTTTTAGAAGCTGTAATTGTCATAATAGGTATAATTAATACTTTTATGGCAGTTTTTGTTGAAATGTCAGCAACTAAATATTTATTATTGAATTGCCGCTCATTATAGCGAACAATCTTGTAAATTTTTTAAATCTACATTGATGGATCATTTAAAAATATTTTGTTTTAATCCAGAAGAATTATTGATATGCCCTTAGTTGCCTTTATAGTGCATTAGTGTAAAGGAAATTGCTTCATTGGCATAATATAGAGCTTGTAACATAATAAGTAATCATTATTATTACTTACTATTTTTTATCAAATTAAAATAATATCTAAGAAATTATAAAACTTATTTGCCCTTTTTTACCTATACGCTATTTTTTTTACAAATTATTTGAACTATGGTTATTATACCCTCTTTTCATATTCCTGGTGTCTAAAAATCTGGTCTTTAGTAACTGCCAATGTAATTCGTTAATAATTTGTTAATGGCGCAATTATATAATTTCGTACATATATTGTGTGTGAAATAGATTGATAAAACAGACAGAATGATTTCAAAAGCTTATTATGAATTAATATTGATGAAACCCTCCACAATGTAAAATAGAAAATAGAGAAACTAGACATTTAACTTTTCTTGGAAAACTTCCATTATAAGAAAAAAGTTTTTTGTCATACTTAGCTATCTCATATTAGTTAAGATATGCAGACATTGTACAGGGTGGGCAAATTTCGATGTTTTTATAGGGTACAGACCAAACGGTAATAGATATAAGAAAAGTAAGCAGAGGTTACGATCTCTTTTTTGAGTTTGGTTGGTGATCCAAACAGATTGAAGCTAACTTGTTTAGTTCCCGATATACCAGGCGTTTTGCAAAATCAGCCATTTTCTTTCAATCGTTATAAGTCCGATACATAATATATAGGAAAATGTGTCAGATACATTTATGTTGTTTTTATAAGAATACACTGGCATGCTTGCTTCTGTTTTGAAATTTATTATTATACGAATTATTTGCAAAAGTATTTTTTTTAAATGGAACACCCTTCAAGCGACAAAGACCAAAAAAAATATAACATTGAAGACTCGGGGAACACTACTGTTAGTGTTATTAGCGCTGTAGTTGCCAATCCTTCTGTTTCGAGCCGACAAATTGAAGCTGAGAGTGGAATTTCTCGACGGAGAGCTTTAAACATTTTAAAGAGGCATAAATTTCGACCATATATATTCAGAAAACAACAACATTTGCAACCAAATGATCAAGAGCGTCGCATGCAGTTTTGTAATTGGTATATAACGAAACTGCAAGAAAATCCACGCTTCTGTGAAAAAATTATATGGACAGATGAAGCCCATATAAGTAGTGCCGGAATATTTAATCGACACAACGAACACTGGTGGTCTGATGAAAACCCCCATCGTGTCCTTAACGTAAGACAACAGGGACGATTTGGATTTACTGTTTGGTGTGCCTTGATATCCTATGGTATTCTAGACTACGTCATATATAATAATAATCTCGATGGTATACTTTATCGCCAAATTATAAACGAGCACGTAATTGAACAGCATTTGGACAATTTACCATTAAATGACGTTGGGCGTATATTCTTTCAGCACAATGGTGCACCACCTCACAACACTAGGACGGTAAGAGAATTATTAAATGCAAATTTTGGTAATAATTGGATAGGCACTAACGGACCCGTGCGGTGGCCACCTCGATCACCAGACTTAACGCCGCCAGATTTTTTTTCTTTGGGGACATGTTAAGGGTAAATTATATAAAAAGATTAGTAATGATGTAGATGACTTAAGAGATAATTTCATTGAGATAACTAATGGCATACCTAATATTAATATTTTTAACGCAATTCAAAGTGTTGCCAAAAGATGCAATTTATGTGTTGCCAATAATGGAGACCAATTTGAGTATTTGTTTTAAAACTTTAATTGGTTTTGCGTTTTATTGTATACATTTGCTCGCTCTTCGTTCATGTGCTATTGTTTAAATGAATAAAGTATTCCGTATCATAATTCTCATAGTTTATATGTGTTTGTAGGTATATAGATAATATGACTATGCTTGTAGTAAATAATTAATGTCAATGATTAATGACAATCGCCTACTTCGCTTGGTGTAAGATACTTTTGGTGACGAAAATTGATTTTTTTTAATTGTGACGTATTAGAAAGTTAGATATATATTAAACTATATATAGATATATGACGGGGAAAAAAAGCAACTCAATTACCTAAAGATATACAGGGTGTTAAAAAATAACTTTTGCAAATAATTCGTATAATAATAAAATTCAAAAAGAAGCAAGCATGCCAGTGTATTCCTCATAAAAAACAACATAAAATATATTTGAACATATTTCCTCTATATATTATGGTATCGGACTTATAACGATTGAAAGAAAATGGCTGATTTTCAAACGCCTGGTATATCGGGAAATAAACAAGTTAGCTTCAATCTGTTTGGATCACCAACCCAAACTCAAAAAAAGAGATCGTAACCTTCTGCTTAACTTTCTTATATCTATTACCGTTGGTTGTACCCTATAAAAACATCTCGGAATTTGCCCACCCTGTACAATTTGAGAACAGAGGAAATACTCAAAGGATATCGAATCACATGCGCTACAGGAATTTAACTTATTCGGAACAATTATTCATTGAGAAATTTGTAGATTTACAAAATAATTGTTCTGACTGGGTTAACTAATAATATATAAATAAATAATAAACTTTGGAGTGATACAATATCTTGTGTAGCTATTATTACACTACAATTTTGGCTTTTGCATCTTTGTATAAATCAATGGAAAAATTGCTAAACAAACTTTATGTATTGAGAAAATATCTGTACCTTGATGCAACATTATCTTATCTATACCTTTTATGTATGTAGGTAATGTGTTCACCTATGATAGCACTGCACAGAGTGCGATGTATAATTTTGCGTTATCTTCTTTTATTGTTATTTACGCACGCTTTGTCCCAGATCAAGTTATTCATTCTTATAAAATGGAGATAAAATACAATAAATTTTGATTTTCTTAGAAAATTAGTACCTACCGAATAATGTCTTCTTTAATGTGATAACTTCACAAACAATAACCAAAAATTCCACTAAAATCAGTTAGAATGCGAATGTGTTAATAACATTACCAAATCTTTGAAAAAATCTCAAGGCAGAGCCACCAATTGGCCTCGATAGAAATTTAAATAATAATTAACGTATCACAAGAACATAGCACTTAGAGTGACAGGCTTCGAACAACACTAATCTCCGGGCGCTTTTTAAACCACCACTGAACCGATTGATTATGCAGAACGATTTTAAAATAATTCTTTGTATACCGCGTGCACCTATCTATTACTACTGTTTTGATTACAACTCCTACTCCTACTCGCACTACCGCACAGTGTATTTCCCGTATAATAACCTTTACGGATATAACTTCTTATTTCCAGTGTGCGCGGCGGTCCAAATACTAAGGATTTACATTAATATCGGAAATCACGTCTATTGCCGAATAAAAATTGAACGGGCAAAGATACGGCGTATACATATTTATATTAGCGGCTCGATACTGTATTTAGAAACGTCAGAGGATAAGATATGCATACATTTATTTAAGTGTGCATAATTTATAATGCGTATGTGTACACATATTAATATTAGTTGTATTTCTATTCGTATACACATCGAATAGATGTATCGCAGTGATAAAGGCATTTGGTAGTAAGGTAGTGGTAAATTGGAAACGCATCATGCATATATTAAAAAAAAATATATACATGTTTAAATACCTGACATGGGTACATTCTAAAAATAAATAAAAAAGTATTCAAAGAAAAAGACACCATATTTGAATAATTTGAAGTTAAATTAATTACCAATAATCCCTTATTTCTTTTTATTTCAATAAGACAATTTAATAAATTAAAATGAAATTAAGTGCTTTATGTAAAGGAATTAATTATGTTTAATAGATTTTAATTAAATTTATTTTCATGTATTTTCTCTATGTAGGCTATTCCAATTTTAATAGGCCGATTAGTTATCTAGTAGGAACTTCATTTTGAAGCTCCTAGCATATTTATAATCAATTATCATTTATTTAAATCATTTGTAATAAGTTTTCACTAGGTTTTTTTATGCCTAAACTCCATTTTCGGTTTTTGTTTTGTCGTGGAAGTCGTCTGAGATGGAGTCTGCGAAAACAATGCAGTCTTTGTTTTGTATTCATTCCAGTATTTTTATCTATGTTACATACGACATGGCCTAACCCTCCAATACTCTTCGGACCCCTTTTTTCCATTTTTTCCTGTCGCCAGCAGTCCCTCCACCTCTTCACGCCTTGATTTTTTAGTAGTTCCTCCACTTTTCTGTTCCAGCTTACTCCGGGTCGGAGGTCTGCTTCTATTTCCAATCATTCGCACATCTATATTATCGTTAATCATACCACCATCTCCCTTTTTGAATATATGTGGCCAAACCACCTAATTTTCTGAACGATTACTACCTTTGACAATTTCGGTTCTCTCTGTATAGAGAACCGAAATTGAGCATACAGATCTTTTAGCTGACCTAAATATTATTTTTGATCTTAAGGCTCTGGTAAGTACCCCTGCACATGCGGATCCCCTAGTAATCTTATATTTTATTTCTTCATCAGTCCCATCATTTTCACTTATTACAGATCCCAAATATATAAAACTATTCACTTTTTCTATCTTCACCCTCTCTAATTTTGATCTTGTTTCAAAATTAACTTGTGTTTAGATCCTGGTTTTTTTTGTTTGCTCCTAATTCCATATAGTCAGTCCTTTACAAACCTATTATTGCTGCTTCTCTTTTAAAACTTCTTAAGACTTTAACAAGTTCTCTTTGTTTATGTGCAACAATTACTACATCATCCGCGTAAGCAATCATTTGATGGCTCCTAGAATATATACTTTTCCTAGTTTGTATTTGGCTTTTCCTACATACCAATTCCAAAACCAAGTTGAAAAGTACGGTGGATAAGGGATCGTTCTGCTTTAACCCTTTTGTAATATCAAAACTGTCTGTTAATTCCCCCTCAACTCTTATTTTATATTTTGTATTACTTAGAGTTAGCCTTACTATTAGTCTGCATAACTTATTACATGTTAAACTGCTGAAATATTTTGAATATTTCTTTTCTTTTAATCGAATCATAGAAAACCTACAAATACAGCGTGTATTGACATTCTCTACTCTTTATATGTTTCTTGTATTTGTCTTATAATGTGGATAATTTCCTACCAGAGTCTTCATATCTTTTTGTAGTTTGTCTTTTATTAATATAGCCAGTATTTTGTATGCTACGCCTAGCAATGAGATTCCTCTGTAATTATCATACTTTTTTCTATCTCCCTTCCTTAGTATTGGTTGTATAACTGCTTCTTTCTCCGTTTAGGCATTTCCTATTCCTGCCATACATCTTTTACAATTTGTACAATATCTCCACCATATTTTAACATCTTAGCACATACATTCCAGCATTTTAGTGCTCTGCAATATATCTTTTGGGTTCTACTTCATGTCTCTAAATCAACAAAGCTCTAGGCATTGGAATGCCTCGGACTCATGTGTATTCGACCAATGATTGATGCATACTTCACTACCTTCTTTCCAAACAGAGAGGAATGGATATGCAACGAAAGAATCTTAAATTCAGTCTTAAATTCTCATTCAATTATTCTTCCACTTATTAAGTATATATTCGAATTTCTCTGTATAATACATTAGGTTGCACTGAAGCGCTGAAGATCTTTGGTGAGGTGAAACATATGTATGCTAATATCAACCGAGTGTTACACACATTTTTAATGTGACCTAATTATTAATTAGCGTTAGTTAATTAACGCATGTATAGTAGCTTAAAGTCGTCCTACAATTATTGTTATCCTTTATAGATACATATTGTAGTTTCAGATCGGCAATTTAGCAAATATCTTCACCTTAATAATGAGATTTACATCTTAAATTCTTATTCAATTATGTTTCCACTTACTAATAAATGTGTTCAATGAATAAATGTTTTTCTGTTGCTTTGTGATATTTAATACTTAATCAGTTTAGCTAATTCTATTCTTTTTATAAATTTTGATTTATTTTAGTTAGTAGGTAGATGTTGTTAGAAGAAGATTTATGAAATAATGCATGACAAACTTTGAAAAATGAGCCTCCAATAATAAGTAGGAACGGAATTTATTATTAGATTGTTCTTTTTCCTCCATTTTATTTATCAGCCATCTTTATAACCATAACATGTCTTTTAATTTATTTATTTAACTTTATCAATTTAACTTTTTAACTTCATGTCACTTTAAAAATATTTTTCAAATTTTACTTTTAATAATTCATTGCATACATTATTACTTACATGATTAAAGAACCAATAAAGAGTAGAGTGCTATTTTTATCATAACTACTTTTTTACTTACTTATATATTGACCTAGATTCTGGCTGAAGAGGCAAAATATTTGACTAAACATTTATTTTTGCTTTACACCTCGTATAACGATAAAGTATTCAAGGTAAAAAACATTGAAATGTTGAATATAAGCACTTCAATGAAATATTTTTACGTTTATTATATTATTGACATAAATCAAAATTAAAAGTTAATTCAATGTTTATGGAGATGCTTGAAATCCAGTAAACCCAAAAACATTCTCTAAATAGATTGCAGTTGCGTATATGTATTCTGCAAGTTTGAACATTAAATTTCTGCTAGAATCGTTGGAACCCTTTGTAGTGTCAACCTATTTTAACTGCCGACGAACTGCATAATGAGAATAACTTTCATATAGGTGAGTAAGGGATCCATTCGATATAAATAGCTTAAATATATACTTCCATACACATATTAAAGTACACATAGCAGCCATGTGCAAAATATTGATATTGGAATTCCTAAAGATCAAAGACATTCAAGAGTCAATAAACTCGGCTATCTTTGATTGCCAAACAAGGATGTTTTACAATTTAATTATTGGATAACATATATGCCAAAACGTATCTGAAACTAGATATAATTCTTAAAATGAATCAGTAAAAAATAAACCAAAACTATAATAAAGATGTTAATATCCGTTTTTATTTATAATTAGTCATGTATTGAAGTATTCACAGTGCTTACCTAACTGATATTTTTAATAAGCGTAGGCAACGTACACAGAATTAACCCCAACTGAATTATTGATACCTATACATTTTGTTTAACAATTCATTTATTATACTATTGTATACCATACTATTTACTGTAGCTAGTGAAGAAAGAATATACAGGCACGTCTTTCTCTAACCAATTACAATATATTGTTAGAAAATGTTAATTAGATTTTGGTTTTAACAAGTTTATAATTTTCAAAAGCGTAGGTGAAGAAGACAAAATGTTCTGGAAAATCTGCAATAAAGCAGTGGAGGAAAAGAAGGTACCCAGAGATTGGACACCGGTACTGATTGAACCGTTACATAGAAAGGGTTATCCAAAAGGCTGTAATTACCGGCGAATAACACTACTGAGCACTGCAGTAAAGCCTTATGAATGAATATTAGAAACAAAACAATTATAGACATTATAGAGTCAACTCTAGAAGAAGCTTAAAGTGCATTTAGGAGAGGAAGAAATACGTTGGATGACATTTTCAAACTGAAACAAATTACAGAGAATTCAATAAAAAGCAGAACAAAAACATACTTCCTATTCATTGAGTTACTTTTGGCAGAGTACCAAGAACAAGAATGTGGATGATACTGGAATAGAGAGGGGTCAGTCAACAGACGATTGATGCAATTGATATCCTATACAAAGATAATGACAATTATGTAATATTTTAAAATATGAAGGAAACCTACATTTCTTTAGAGATTTACCAAATTTAAAATTTTCCGCTAAGAAAAGTGCTCCTAGTTTGAGAATTACTCGTAAATATTGTTTGAAGATAGTGCGTAACCCCCGACATCTCTATTATAAATTATAACAAATACAAATTCGCGTTTGCTAGTAAGTATATTTGCTTTTGATGAGTAATATAGTTTGTATGTACTTTGGCAACAAAAAAAAAATTGTTGCCAATGTACATACTTGATAGGAATGATTGTAATACATACTGTAATAATACACCTACTTGTATGTACCATTATCGTCACTCATAATGCCCGGTCGATGCTGTAGGCTGATAGGAGTCAAACTTCTGCTATGCATAAATTTTATGATAAGAGAACTTATGTAGGTAGCCTTTGATACTCAGAAATGATTACAATGTCTTTTTAAGGATTAAAACTCGTTTGAGATTACATCTAAAGGAGAAATACTAAAAATAAAACAAACTTTTCAGTTATTGAATAATATATTTAATTTAAAAAATACGCATTTATTTTTTGCCAGTTCATTTGATAAAATTTGCAGTTTTTAAATAGAAAATATTAAGTAGTTGATGAATAAATATTTAATATGCTTATTATACGCGGAGTTATCAAATGGGAAATATAGTGTAGTTTTTAATACATTAACGGTTATTTCATCTTTAATATTACCTTTAAATAAAGCGTTCTGTATATGTCTAATTAAAATCCGCACGTCTCAGTAGGTAATCTTCAAAGTTCAATTCTATTATCTTTCATAGATTATGGTTATAGAAATAAATACATACATATTTTTTACTTTGTTTTTCTACTAATGTAATATTCTATAAAAAATAAAACGACATTGTTACAAGTAATATACAATCTGAACACCCGCAATCACGGATCAAACATATGCTCCGAAAGATAATATCCTTTGGCGAAATGTGGCAAGGAACCTGTTTGGCTTGTGCAGAGGTTTACATTCCGGCAATTTGTTCTTTGAATTTATTCCGCCAAAGAATTAATCGCAGTAATAACTTTTAGAATATGTGCATGTCCATTAGTGAGTAGAGTTTTTAATTCCCTTGTTTACAAAACCTTGTCCCAATCAACTATTTGTATTTTCCATTGTCGCATTTCATTGGCATAGGAACTTAGAATATGCGCAATTAGCAGGGGCAGACAGTATATCCCGTAAAAATTGTGTGCACGTCATTTTCTTTACTGCCGCGCTACGCGGAAACTTAATACGGCAGCAACCGGACATTATGAGTGACGGTAATGATACCTATACGAAAGCATACCAGTTGTGTCGTATTTAAAATTAATAAATTTTCTTGTGACGATGTTATTATTGGTCTCAGAAAAACATAATTTAAAATTAATTGCAAATAAATACGTCTAGTTTGGCAACAATATGTCATATTGTTTTATTTTAATTGGTGGTAATAATTATTTTTTTTACCATTGTTGGCTTAATATACTTTTATTAAACCATTTATAGCAGAAATCTCTTGATTATTATGGCATTATAGTATCTATTATGCCGAAAACTTTTTGTTTACAATTGCTTCCTACTTTGGAGGTATGAAATTAGTTTGTGACATTGAATTGTTTTGTGATGGTTATATAAAGTATTATATTACAAACTATTTCCATTTTTCCTGTCTCTTATCATAGTTGTTGCTTCTTCCTATGTGTTTTGTACTATATAATCCATTTCAAGATATAAGACTATCACTCTTGACATCTGTAATGGTTTTATTGCACTTTCTGTGTGGATAATTCGTATCCCCTAAATGAGTGGTTAGGTACTGTTGTTTGTAATTGTAATATACAATAAAATTCTAAGTCGTGTTCTTACGAAAAACGAGTCCTTGGGAGTACACTTATACCTACACCGTGTTTCATAAATCATCGTCTGCAATTGAATCGTCCCGAAAATCGGTGTTTGCGTTTGAAGCGTATTGCAAATTTGTAATTATGGGTGCTACTATATTGTATATATGCATATACTCGTTCTCTTTTGTTATCGCGTATTTAACGTCATTTTTCCAATTTTCAGTAGCTATGTGTTCCACTATTTCCATTAAATTTCGGTGTTTGATTTGTTCACCTTATTAATTTTTCAATCGTATCAGATTCGTTTATTTGATCCTTAGCGTTTCAAACATTTAAATCTGTATCCTTGATCATAAAAATTATGGATTTCTAAGTGAAAATTTTCGGAAAGAAAATATTTGCTTTTCAAGCAGATGCGGCTTCAAGCCAACTAAAGGTTATAGGAAAAAATATCAATGCATTTTAGTTGTGGTTTGTCGACAGTTTTAAAATGTGTGTATTGCCGTATTTGTTTTTTAAATGATCTTTGACATCAATTAAAACTTTAATTGTATAAATTAAAAAAGAGGGAACATGAAATGGGTAAGTTTTTTGCATAAATCATTCCGACATTAGGAAATAAAATCACACAAATTGTTCATTTATTTTGTCGGCTATAATATAGTGATGGACAGAATTGTGTGATGAAAAAGATATCATTCGATTATAATGTTTGAATTATGAATGATCATTTGATTATGAGCGATAATCGATTATGAATGATTTATATGAATGATAATCGATTATGAACGATTTGTATGAATGATAATCGATTATGAATTTTAATGGAATGATTGTAATAAGTATATATAGAAAGAATAAGGAGGAAAAATGCATAAAAAAAGAAAATGAGAACCTAAAGAAAAACCTAACCACCATCTTCTTTCCAATGACTGATAATCGAATAATTACTCAATTGTTACGATCCTTCGATTATGCCCATCACTACATTCAAAACTTTTGAAAAAGATGAAATTGTGATGGAAATGTTAAGGATAATGTAATTAAATAAATTAAATTAAGAGAGAGAGAGACAAATATACATTAATTACAATAGAATTATACTATTATATTAACTATACTATATGTAGTTTAAATTTTTCAAATTATTTTTTTTAGGAAAAGTAAGGAAAATCTTGATGTAGGTGTGTATTGTATTTACAGAAAGTAAATATTGGCACATTGACAAACGTAAATTTTATGATTATTCTCGTCGTTTGAAATGCAAAAAAAACACTCATTTCTAAAAATGATTTTTTTAATTTAATTATTACGTATCAACACTACGACTTTACAACTAAATGCAATAAATGAAACTAAAAGTAAAGTTCTGAAAAATTGCTTAAATTCTTTCTTGAATGCTTCAAAGACGAATAGTGTGTTCTTTAAACCAATACGCCTGGTATTTAGATTTGTCGTTTTCCAATAACGATTAGAAAGCGATTACTCAAGTAATCACATTGCCGCAAATCACTATAATCCGCCGCTGGATGTCAAAGGTTGGTTTAGTCGTTGTGTTATGATTTATTGTTTTCCCTATCTTACCGCAAAGATATCAACAATGAAGCGTGTGAATCATCCACGAACTTTACGCACAGATCATCAGTTAGAATTATAACGTGAATGCTAGGTATGTGTTTATATCATTTTTGTATAATAACAAATGCAGATTCTGCTATTTTAGATTCTAAAGAGGAACTGCAAACTTTGCTAGTGTTATGAGTAATTATTTATAGTGTATCCGGAAAAGAAGTTGTGTTAATAGAATCAGCAAGGGCAAAATAAGTTTTTAATCATTGTTATTTACTCTTTATTGGTCTAAAGAAGCTGGTCTTTGCGTCCTATACAAATAAATAATCCAATTATTTGAAAAAAAAACGAGTAGCTAAAAGTGGTTCCGTAGGTTCGCGCTTCCCTAAATTTGAGCCAAAATATGGCTATAATTAGAGATCCGCTTTTCATATCTAGATATTTCATTTTTATATGAATTATTTCTTTGGTTATTTAAAATATTACAGGTTTCTTTTCTAATATTTATTATACTCCTTTGTTGGGTTTAAAGTAGTAGTAGTTAAGTATACATTCTTTTTTTGAGGGCAAGCATAACTTTTAAAACACCCAGAACACCTTCACGGTAAAAAATAAATTGAGCAACTCCATTAAATGTAAGAAGGGTAGGGCCAGAAAGCAAACTGGAAAAAGAAGCACAGAACAAGTTGGTTAAGTGGATACAAGAGATGGTTTTTTGTGATTTTGCAGTTAATGAAGATGCGTTGCTCTGCTCAATGAGAAAATTGATTAAAGAGACGATTTTGTAAATGGTGTCCTTGACAAAAAATACCTTTGCTTAAAGAAAGACATTCAATTAAAGCCATACAGAATATGTATGAAACCTAGGAGTATTTCAGACATGTTGGTTTCCTTCAATTTCTTCGTATATCCTCAAAATTCGCAATAAACACCTCGATGCTATTCCATGCAGATTGAAAGATCATGCACGTCAAAATAAATTTTACAGCTTTAGTTATTGTTATTAGAATATGTAATTGGTACCATTATTAGAAGTAAAACATTTTGCGTGTTTCTATTTTGTAAAGTCAGATATGATTTAATTTTCGGTACGCAAATACAAAGAATAGATGAAGAATGGTGAAAAAATATTTCCTAATTTTCATATATTGTAATTTATTTACTACATGTAGGTCATTAATCACTACCGGTTTCGGCTATAGAAGAGACACAACTTGAGGATATAAGGGCATGCAATGAACCATCTGTTTGTGGTTAGACAATATAAAGAATGGATTTTATCGCTCATCACTGCGGTTGCATGTTAATTAAATTTTCTTCAAGGTTTTTTTAGCATTTACATAAGTGCGAATGTTTGCTGTATGTGTGAACAATATGTGTGTCAAATATTGAGGAACATTTACGCTGTGTATTTGTAATTTTGCGGTACTATTTCGTCGCAAAAGACGTCGTTGTAATACATGTTTTAGTAATTTGCGTAGAATTGCATGACGAGTGTAGGTTAGTAATCGTCGAAAAATGGAAATAACTCCGATTGCTTATTGAAACTGCATATTTCGTTAGGTACCTAATATAAACAGTCCGATGAGAGAAAGAAGATTCTAATTAAGAAGTGGATTAAATCGGAACATGACATTCTTACTGTTCCCCAGGTTTATCCATGAAAATGTCAGAAAGCTAGAAGGATGGAACCTTTTTGTTCGAACTCATCGGTCAAATTAGTGGAAGTTGTGTATTAAATTTGCAAATTTAATGTTTCTGTATCTTACATAGGGTGCGTCTGTACCTTCGTGAATTTTTACTTTTCGTACTAACAAGCTCTATAAATACGTATTGAATATAGATGCCCTTATATTTTTCTCATATATATTTAATATGTCACTGATTATTTCTTTCTTGTAATTCATTTCAGTATGGGTGGATAAAACTTGAGAATTAGAACATCTAAATCATTGTGCTTACGCAATATATTGGCTGCGGAATCTACAGCAATCATAGTTAAACCTTTCAAACAAATCACTCCAAACCGGCGCATTTTTTTTTCTCTCGCAAAAGTGCCTCTTGTTGCGATAAAGACGAGCAGAAATATCGCTGTTACTGTTCTGTTTATATAAACAGGCGCTTCACTCTGTGGATGCGAACGAAGATATTCCCAGCCTTACGTCTTCTTGTTATGTCGCAAGTTCTTGATAAATATTGTCATTTTATACGCAGAAATGATTTAACAACAAGGAGCGCTGGAAATCGACGGGATGCATTGTCGAAATTAATAATTTTATGACGAATACATTCGACGGACATTCGACATTTTGTGTTGCCAAATTGATATTCTAATTTCTGTAAAATTACGATATCACTATGTATTGAGAAAATACGTCACATTGTATGGTGTACCTAATGATGGCATATCGCGATAAAAATCCGCGTTAAATGAACTTAGATAAGATAAATTGTCCTCTGGCTAAAATTATTCAAGTCCTTGACCGAATATATAAAATAAATGAATAATTTATTGCATTACTGAACCTGCTTGTAATTAGAGTGATAGAACTATATTTAGTACACTTTGTTTAGACTAGTGGTAGATCCATATTCAGGCACAAGGTGAAACTATTTCTCCAATCATAATGAACACATTTTGGTAAGTATGTATATGAATGAAGAATTTATGTATGTACGAATATGATTTGGATACACAGCAGTCAATAAAATAATATAACATAGTAAATTGTAGCGTGTCAAACTTCTAACTCGCAATCGGCTACGATTTGTTTTCAACCGTAAATATAAATCGCAATACATCTGAGGTCGCAGCCTAACAACCCTTTATGGTCATCCCGATCCTAATCTAATTCAAATCTGTTTCCAATAATAATAATACATTTGGTATGACCAGAGCGTGCTCACAAGGGAGAGTTACATATCCTCACTTATGTGGAAGCTAATAGTAGATGAACTTCTATGTGGCTTGACTGATTCAGGCATATCTTGCTAAAAGTACTGGAACTTTTTTGGAACAAACAAGAACTTCGAATAATCAACAGGGCTAAAAATAGCTCCGAGAGTGTACAAAAACTTTGCAGGAAAGGACTACGGATGCAGCTCATACATGTACACAGTGCTAGAAGACCGTTAGCTAATTTGGCCACTGCATGAATTAACTTCTCTAAGGTACAAAGATTGGAATGCATATGTATCAATAGGGTATGAGAACCTGCCTAAGAGCAACTATTGCAGTGGTGCTGAATATTATCTCTCTCCACATTTTGATGGAGGGAGTTGTAAAAGGAACCCTACCCAGAATGATTGAGGAAGAAATGATTCTGAAGGTAACCGAATCTGGGGTATGCTTCAGGATGATATGTCAGTTTTGTGAAAGGAAACACGACTTAGTAACAAGTGCAAGGCGACGAAACCGGTCGCCTTATTAAAGAATTGTGTGAGAAACTGCACCTGTGTTTCAATCAATTACCTTTTTAAATATTCACTCACACAGAGTCAAACAATGGATTATCTTTTTGGACCATCTTAAAACTGGATACAAATGCTATTAAATGGTATACGGATGGCTCCTAAATAGCCGAGGAAATTGGTATAAAGTTATATGGGCCTGAAACCAAGTATTTCCAAAGCTTGGGCAAATATTCCAGTCTTCCAGGCGGAAATACAGGCTGTAGGGAAATGAATTCTGTTTTGCAACGAGTAGACATAGACGTGTTTTGTTTAATGGCTGTAAAACGGAATTCACTTTTGCTCATCGCTAATGATAAGGATGATAGTCAAGCAGTCATTACAGCGCTGAGTTCATATGTAATTTGTTCTAAGATGGTCTAGGGATATTTAGGAAGATTAAACGAGATAGGCAAATGGAAGAAGATTAATCTTCTCTGTGTTATGGGACATATAAGACGTGAAGTAACGGATAAATTTGCAAACAAGCGCTGACAAAGCAGTCTTACGGCCCGAATTCTTTTGTGGGATAAGTGGCAGTAGAAAAAGCAGAGAAAATTCAACTACTGAAAAAAATCTGTATGAAATGAATGAAATAAGGTAAAATTCTTCTGCGAACCTATAATCAAAAAGGGTTTACAATGGGCATTAACCCAAAAACAGTATTCATGTATTAACAGGGATCATTTTAGGCCATTGTAAACTGAAAGGACATGTGATTAAGTTTAGATTAGCCCATCATGTGGAAGGCAACCTTTTGGGAATAGATTACATGATTACGACATCTCTCCTTAACAGAAATTTAGAGATGGAAATCATGGACCGGATAAGTTGGAATCAATCCAACTCCAGAGAGAGGTTCGGAGAATTGATCTGGTTTACAGACGGATCAAAAACCGAAAATGGGAGTGGAGCTGGATCTACAGCGGGGTCAGAAATGCAATGATCACCCTTCTGCTATAGGACAATGTGTCACGGCCTTCCAAGTAGAAGCATATGCAATATTGCATATGAAAATAGGGGGATCTGCATAGCTACAGACAGCCAGCCGACACTGGGGGCACTAACGAACCCCAAGATACAATCAAAACTGGTTTGGAATGTATTCGAGAACTGAATAGTCTTATAGTTAGCAAGAAAGGGAACACCTGCTTCATGTAGAGGCTCAGAACCTGTTCTAGGAGTGCCTAAAAACATAGCGCGAGAGCAGGTGAGATTGGGGTCAAAGAGAAACACAAAGAACAATGGAATAATACAACCAGGCAAACTCATGGTAAGACCTTTGTTAAGGGACCATCAAAAAAGCCTGAAAAACTATCGCATCGTAACAGATCTCATAACAGGATACTGTACACTAAAAGGACACCTACAGAAAATTGGGATCAACACTGGAGATACCAACTGCAGACTGTGTAATGAGAGGACAGAGTACGCTTACCACATTCAGATTTTAAATATCTGAGTAGATTGAACAGGCAACGCTGAGTTGCGATCCTATGAACATTTAAAATATTTTGATGAGAAATGTAAGTCATCTGTATATGTATTTACGACATGAAGTTATGATTAATGTTAAAAATAAATAAATTTCTTCGTCAAATGCTGGGGTGTTATAAATTAACATTATTCAAATCTATATTACCAAAAACGTGTTTTCACACACAATTGCGCCGTAAGTAACATTTAGTTTGAGTACATCTGAATTAAAAGTTACTCACAACGCAATTGTGGGTGAGAAACCCTTTTTTGGTACTTGACTGCAAATTTGAAAGTTTTGGCGCTTTATTTTTAGTTCCGGTCAAATTACGAGAGGTGCTGTAATATATTTTACCCCCACCATTTCAGTTACCATTCTAGTTAGTTATTCTATGAACTTCTCATACCTTACAGTTTTTGAAAGGTATAGAATTGGACGGCCTAGGACAAAAGGAATCACAATAAAGGTAAAAACTTCGTTTAAGCTAATGTAATTTACTTTACTCTACTACTCTTTGGGCTTGAAACACTAATTGAATCGGTCAATGCAGAAAGTGAATATGTCCACTTTTTAGGGAAATTGTGTTTTACATGGATTTACTATGTTTAAAGGGCGCTCTATCGATAGGTGCAAAAATTAAACATGTCCTGTTACTCTAAATCATGAAAGAGCGGCGGTATAGAACAGAAACTGAATAAGTCCAGGACATGTTCATTTTCTGCACTATATGCATAATGTTATCCCAGGTGCACTGCGCGTGCGTAGAAACTGGAAGCAGCTGATTTTAAGAGACGCTGGTGATTAATGTGTCTTGTGTTCTAATTTTTTGTGTTGTGTTTACTTTGTTCAGTTCAGTTATAATGTCGGGATCAAGTAGTGACAGCAGTATTTACGAAGAAGAAAGTGAAATTGAGGTTCCTAAAAAGAGAATCAAAGGGTATTACTCATGTCGAAGCGTATAGAAGAACCATTATCAGACAGTCAAAGGTTGCCGGTAAGCAGCATAAAAACTGGAAAGGAAACATCGTTGCAAGCAGAAAAACAGGACAGGCGTGCCGGTATGCTGTACATTTCAATTTATTTTTTAAGTTATTACAGTGTATATTAATTTATGTTTTAGCTGTAAAAAGAAATGTTTTTCAAGATTCACACCAGAATACCTTCAGGATCGCTTAAATTATTTCAATACTTTTAGAAATAAAAACGAGCAAGACATTTTATTTGCAAGGATTGATAACAGTTGCCAATGTGCAAAGAAAGCGAAGCCGAAAGAATGTGGCCAATAAACAAAAAAGTTGTTCTTTTAAATACTTTTTGTTTGTGAGCAATGCAAGGCGAGAAGTTTGTAAAAATGCTTTTGTTGCAGTACATGGCATTACCAATGGGCGGGTATATCGCATATGTAGGCTTTTACAAGCTGGAAAGTCACCTCGTGATAAACGGGGCGAAAATCGGAGTGGCAACACTATTCCTGCAGAAGTCATAATGAAAATACATGAACACATAGACAGTTACCCCACCAAAGTTTCACATTACTCTGGTCACGAAAAAGAAATACTTAGATCCCCGATTAAATATTAAGATAATGCGTGAAATGTTTTTACAGAAGTTTCCTGAACTGAAGGTTTCATACTACTTCTTTTTGATGTACTTTCGTCAAAATTTTTCCCTTTCTTTTGGAAGACCGCAGGTAGATACGTGCACTATCTGTGAAGAACTAGGTGTGAAGCTAAGAAGCAAAACGCTCAATGATAACGCAAAACGTACTTACAGTGCCGAATTAATGGTCCACAAAAGAAGGAGTGCAAAATTTTACAATAAAATTAAAACAGTAAAGGAGATGTGTAAAGAGAGGGACGATGTAGTCGGTTTATGTTTTGATTATATGTCGAATTTACCCCTACCACATATTCCTGTGCAAGATATATTTTATTACAGACAACTATGGGTCTACACATTTGGCATTCACAACCTCAAAACCAACAACTCTAAAATGTATATGTACCATGAAGGTAAAGCCAAAAAGTCTCCTGACGAAGTCTGCACGTTTCTTCAAGATTACATTGAGAACAACATTTCTGGCAATGAAAAAGAACTTTATATATTCAGCGACAACTGCAGCGGTCAAAATAAAAATCACACACTGCTACGCTTTCTCTCAGCCCCTTTCTGATTCCGGTAGATTTAGTAAAATAGTTTACTTTTTACCAATTCGTGGTCACTCCTTCCTACCATGCGACCGTGATTTCGGTCAAATCAAGCGAATTATACGCAGAGCTGATCGCGTTTACCTGCCAGAAGAATACGCCCTAATGGTAAGAAAATCAAGTAATAAACAAGAAAAAAAAATTGAAATTAAAACGGTAGAAACAGAGGATATAAAAGATTTTAAAACTTGGTGGCCAGGAAATTGGAAAAAAATGGTAACATCACTTGAAACTGCGTGTGCAAAAGGAACAAATAAACAAAAGTTCAATATATCAAAATTTTATCAATTTGCATTTGATACCGACAGGCAAGGTACTATAATAGCCAGAGATTTTATTGATGGACTAACAGAGCACACATTTCGATTGCGACTTAGTAAAACACCAGTTCCCTTCCCAACCAAGTCAGCCTATAATGGGAAAATTCCAATAAATAAAAAGAAACTGAAGGATATCCAGTCTGTCATGAAGTATATTGATGAAGACTATGAAGAATTTTACCAAGATATCTTAGAATGGCCTACGAAACACGGAGATGAGGAAGATAGTGAAGCGGAAGTAGAAAACATTTAAAAATATTAGTTTTGTATTAGTTACTTCAAAAGTTTTCAGTTTTGTAGGTTTTAAAATATAATTTTCAGTTTTGTTTGCAATATACATTCTGTTTCCTTTTTATTAGAAAATAAAATAGCTAATTCCATATTTTACGCTTTTTTATTTGCAATCAATGCAGAAACTAGATATGTCCACCACTTGCATTATTTTTTATCTCTTAAAATTGAAAACTTTAAATGCTCCAAAGCATTTTTTCGTATCTAGAAAATAGTTTACTTCCACATCCCAAACATCAGTACTTGTACATAAAAGCAACTTTGAGTTATTCAGTTTTCCTTGTTTTTCTCGAAACTAGGTAGGTGGGACATATTCACTTTCTGCATTGACCGATTCAATTGCTTTAGTTATCAATATTTAAATAATTTACAATAACGCATTCATTTATTCATAATTAAGAGAGATATTTTTTTTAACAAATAAACTTATAAAACAAGACGTGATAAAATAAAAAAAAATACAAATGTTTATTCATAACCTCCGATAATAAATTATTTTAAGTTTTTCTGGTTGTTGCTCTGATTTTTTTTTTACACAGAACATTATGTTGAAAAAAAAAAACATTGCAGTTTTAATTGCTTGTTTGCTTATATATAATACAAATAACGCAATCGAACTTTTGAACCATGTTTTGCCTTGTTTTACATATATATATTTTTTGTATACGTATAAATTTTTATAAATCAGTTATTTTAAATTAAATACATTTTTTTTATTTGCCTTGATTTGATTGTTATTTATTTACTACTTTATATTTAGAAATGATAATCAATGTTTATGTGACAGTATTACCTTAAAAGTTTGTAGGGAGAAAGTAAATAAAAAAAATGAGGTAAAACTAAATATATAAATAACGGATAGGGTAATCTGTGCGAGTGTATCAAAGCTATTTTAAGTTTACACAAGATTGCGTCCTAAATTTGTGTGATTGGGTTATATTTATGTTTTGGACCATGTGAATAGAAGTTAAAAGAAGCACCATCCGGTCGTTTCCTACTGTACCCGGCGTGGAGTAAAGTGTCGGTTCAGAAATAAACGTATCTCTGTGACGAGATATTCTTTTTTATCATAATTTGCTAATCTGTATTATCTGTTTATTCTAGAAGTATAATAATTAAGGAGATAAACCGTTTCGCAAATATGCAAATTAAAGTATAAAAATATATCGTTAATTAATTAAAATTAAATTGCGTTTTCGTAACACTTTACCTGCGACGATTTGATCCCGGACGCACACCAGCAACGGAAACGGAGATGGTTTCGCACAACATTCGCAGCCGCGAACACAGAACAGGAGATGCGTGTGACTTTGAAGAAGAGGAGCTAATACCTCTATTCTGGAAGATGTACTCGACACGCGCCGCTATTAATAGAAGACTAAATACTAAACTTCAAATCTAGTAGATGCGTGGAATATCCGTTTTACTGTGTACGCTCCAAAATGCGGCCGGTGGTAGTATTGGTAGCCCTTTCGCGTCGATTGAGATGATCAGGAGGAGGGCATAAAAGACATCATGGTACTCCCGTGCACGTTCAGGATTTAAAATCGTTTATGATCACATGTAGATTGTTTATTAACTGTGTGTGTTGTAGGAGAAAGGTGCCGGTGTGTCTATGTCATGTGTACATGTTTTACGTTTATCTGTTTATGTATTTAATATTATGTGTACATAAACAGATGAATAGCGGCTGACTGATAAGTAGATAAATAGACTTTCATACAAGGCTACGCCATAAATATCTGAAAATAGACGTAACTATGGATGCTGTATTTTTAGTTTTTCAGAAAGTTTGCAAAAAAATATTAAAATCCTAGATAGATAGTCTTTTAGTAATCATGATGTTTAACAATGTCGTCCTCAACTGCGTGTCAAAACAAATTGCAAGATATTGAAGGAGCCGAGTCACAAAAGCAAATTTTGGCAAGTTTGAAGTAATAAATCAAAACTATTAGTAATAAATCATAACAATTGAAAAAAAAATACCAACAATCAGCAAATAATTATCAATAAAATGTCTTTTACATCTTCGCGATTGTTTATGCGCTGTTTAACGCTGCGAATCATGTTCTGAATGAGGTGATCAATGGCATCTTATGGGAACTTATCCCAGGCTTCCTGTAGGTGACGACGAATCTCCTGCAAGATGTTTGCTTGTGGTAAACGCCTTATGTAGAGACCCATTATATCCCATTAATCGGGTTTAAATCCGAACAGCCAGCAGGCCAGGAGAGGGTTTCTACTTCTTGGTCGTGTATGAAATTGTGACAAATGATTATTAGCGACTTTTTACATGCAGCTATGTATTAGGGTTGCTACCCGTCCTCGTTTCGCGAGGATTATCCTCGTTTTGAGATTGTGTCCTCTTGTGCTTCTTTGATATGCCGACACATATAAGAGGTGGCAACTCTAATATGTACGTTCTGTTTTTCGACTATATCTTTGTCAGTTTGTTCATTATATAGAATAGAAATATATTTGAATACATGGTCAAAAATTAAATTACGTTTTAAAATTACAAGCGAAATATTAAATATATTAACTAGTATGGTATTTATTTCAAATAAAAATTACAAACTTGGGGTGTAGGTGATTATTATACATTCAATGGAAGGAACTTGTGATTTTTTCAACGTGTAGCATGGATGGTTGAGAAGGTGATGCTTTACAGTCTTTTTAAGCTTGCTTGTCGATTGGTTTCTCTACTATTGGAGTAGCATGTTGAAGAGACGTATACCCATTCTGCTTCAGTCATTTGTTTTCAAAGTTGTTGGTTATATCTGGTGTCATATATTTTGATAGTTTCAATTTTGCTTTTATGATTCTTATAGATACTTCTTTTCTAATGTCTCCCCTTTACTACGACGTATCTATACTTTCCAGTGTATGCTCTAAGCCGTGCGTTTCGGCTATTTTCGGATTCGTAGGTTGGGTGCTTTTATTACATATTATTAATGAAAATAACCTCAGTTATATAGGACGTGCATTGGATCGGTTGTTTCATAATGAGGCACCCCAATTGCGATTAGAAGTTTTTGTTGATATAAATAGGCAGATAATAGAACAGTGGTGTCATCAACGATTTATACTTGTTAAAATTTTGATCTGAGTTCCAACGTTTTCGGTATTTCGTGATTTTCTTTTTATATTTAAGTAAACAAAATCTTACATTCAACAACAGACCAAGACAATTATAATTACCTTACACTTATAATTAATAATAAGTTGTTGCATGAATCAAAATTATATTTTGCTTTTTAAAAACTTGTACAGATTATTAATTCGATGCCTTCCTTTACCCATTCTAATTATTATTATCTACTTTATCGCTGTTTCTCCTTTATCCTTTTTTTTCAGTTCTGAAAGCTAATCTTGTAAATTTAAATGAAACTCAGTTCCAATAAAGTGAAGTTCAACTGCGATATAGTCGTTAGGAGCATACGCAAATGTGTTATTAGTTTCTGTAAAATGAGATTATTGAAATATAAGTAAGGAATATATTTGAAATGCGTAGATACTTATACAATACATATAATGTATAGAGTTTATTAATAGGCATACACATAGTTAACAAACGATTTCCATAGAAAGTAAATACATACATTTAAAAAGTAACTTGTGAGGTAATTTATTACTTTTAGATTGAATCTTATTCAGTTAAAGGTTAATTTAAACTTACAGGCTCTTTTGAAGTAGGTACTGTATAATTTATTACTACAATAGTGTAAGCGCCTTTTCTGCACTAGATAAACTGCATCAATTTTCAGTTCTGGTGCAGTAATTTTCACTCACTTTTTGGTAGAGTAATGTTTCACTTGAATTTACCATATATAGATCTCTCCATTCTACAACGATGATGGAATAAAATCGTTGTATATAGGAAACAATGACCATTATCAGAAATATATTATATTAAAAAAAATACGGCGTTATTTCCTTAAATTTGCATATTTGAAAGAGTTGTATTAACCAAAAAAGGTGTTAATTTTTCGTTTTCGAAGAGAATAAACTAGTTTGCTTTGGCTTTGACTCGTAACACACTTAAAAGTGAACATATATAGTCAAAATAACTCTAGAACGTCGTAGTTACAATAAATAACTATTAAAGTGAGAAGAAATTGAAATATTAATCTCTTTGTATAACATCTTTTATCAACAGATTTTTTAAATTTTAAATTATCTGCTAAAATGACTTGATATAATTACTATTTTCGTCAGATTCACTCTTTTGATATAACTTTGCTGCGTATAAAAGCCTCCTCGCTACCGTATGCAATAGCCACCGTTGAATATTGACAATGTCTGTAACAGCAATGCTTTAAGTACACATATCATTGTTATTATCATTATTGCAAACAAATCAACCCTTTTCTGCGTATTTGGTTTACCGCAATTGATATGGCGGCAGAATACTTTCTTTTATATAAACATAGTTATTTTCTATTAATTATAGCACAGCTATCTTATCATAAATATTATGAGGACCTACTTTTCAAGAAGCGAGAAATCCTGTGTACCTTCTGTAAAACGTTTATACGAATTTAAAATAATTGAAAACAATATAATATTTTATCAGAATGTATTTCAATTATACCGATACAATCTTGGATAACAAAACGATGGATGTGCCTCCATAAATTCCCTTCCGTTCACTCCAGCAATACCTCGTTTTCAGGTTCACGATCTCGTATTTAGAATTAGTATCTCCTATATTTTGAAATAGATCTTGCTACTTTCAATAACATTTAATAAAAGAAATTATCGGAAAACTGAATGATAGTAACACGCATTCATTATAGTTCTGTTGGTATGTTTCTAGATTCATAAGAGTGGCCTAAAATATTAAAATACTAGGAACTGGACCCACTGATAGCAAATTATTCGGCCACAAAATTGTCTAGATCCGGATAGCAGCTCTAATATTGACTTTTGTGTGGGATCCTGTGATATAATTATACGTCAAAAGGAAAACTATCTAAATAAGTAATACTTTTTTTCACAATTTCATTTTATAATTAAAAATTTGGTTCCGTGAAAAACTCACATCTTCAGATAAGAAATAAAATATGAGTAAGTATAGAAAATTAACTAGGTTAAAATAAAACTACAGTTGTGCGTCATTCAATCGAATGTAAATCTATGGACTGCAACGCTATATATCTCTATATTTCTAGACAACATTCAAATTCAAGTACTGAGTTAGTATTTGAATGCAATGTTGTTGCAAATTTATGCAAGAATACTGTCAAATCTTAGACTTGGAAAGACCTATAAGCATTAAAAGAACCAAGAGTTGCGACTTCTGATATTGACAGTAAGGAACTTTTTGTTAACAGATTAATGTATTTCTGCTATTAATTGTAATAATTAGGAGGAATTTTCCCAAGAAAAAAATTTCTCCTCACGCAGGATTCGAACCTACATCCTCTCGTTTACCGGACGACTGCTTTACCAATTAAGCTAAGAGGAGATGTAAGTTCGAGCATTTAACCGAATCGACATATGTTCAGTTAAATGCTCGAACTTATCTTAGAATAATAATGATAAAAGACACAGGGATGCGGTTACTAATAGACTATTTATTTTTTATATTCTTTTGTCACACTTGACATACATGCTAGTATTACTAGATGGCATAAAATAATGTAGAAGATACAATTATTATTTTGATACCTATTTTAACACCACCACTTATCAAAATAATCTAGTTACTATTCAACAATAACAACAACAAAATCTTTAATATTCTTTAAGCAACATCTTGAATTCCTAATTTTTTAACAAGATAATTATGTTTTGCACAACCTATTGTTAGACTTTTGGTTAGTAGATCAGCAGGCATCTCAGATGTTGACAAATAAACTATCTTTACAACCTTATTAGAAACTGCTTCTCGTACAAAATGGTATCGAACGTCTATATGCTTAGTTCGTTTGTGAAATAAAGTATTTTCTGTCAACTTTTGAGCTCCTTGATTATCATTGTGTAATACAATAGTATAGTCACAGTTAACAATTTCTGATAATAAACTTTTTAAATACATTGCCTCTTTACATGCCTCTGCAACGGCCATGTATTCGGCTTCTGTGCTTGACAATGCTACAGTTTGTTGTTTTCTGCATTCATAGGATACTACACAACCTGACAATTTAAAACAAAATCCGGTATAGGACTTCCTATCTACAGTATTGGAAGCCCAGTCATCATCTACAAAACCTTCCAAATTACAATTATCTTTTGTAAACATCAATCCGTAAGATTTAGTTCTTTGTAAATATTTTAGAACTCTTTTAGCATGATGCCAATGAATCGAACTAAAACAATTATTAAATTGGCTTAAGCAGCTAACGCTGTATGAAATGTCGGGACGCGTTAATACTGACAAATACATAAGACTTCCTATAAGTTGTTGATAAGGAAACTGTCTGTCAACACATTCTGCCTTTTCTAATTTTAAATTACATTCCATTGGAGTATCTTTAGTGTTACAATCACACAAATACTACACTTCATTACTATAATTTTTATTGCGGGAAAGTGTCCAAGTGTAGCAGTTCACATGCAACGGCTATCTACATATGTTTATGTTATATAGCCGATCTTCGATGGCCGTCTGACTCACACGCTTGCTTTAGATTTCCCTACCGTGACAGTGGGAGACACCTTCCCCTACGGTGCCGAGTACTAACAAATACTGTTGACGCGTCTAGGAATGCACAAGCTAATTACCGGAGGACTCGATCAATCAACGAGCAGCGGGCCAAGATACGACTGGCCTCACTTCAATGTAATTTTTGCGTATAGTCCGACTACTCTCGCTTCCGCGAGCTCCGCGCGGAGAACAACAAAGCGGCTGAAGTTGTCGATCTGGAGTCGATCTGGATGTAACTCCCCGCTCGCCTGTTTTCTGCATAAATAAATACAAAGCGTGTTCCCATCAAATCATGGGAATTGCAACATTCGTACTTAAATGTGTGCGTGTATACGTGTATTTATACTATTTATCGGTATTTTTATAAAAGCTTTTTAATGATTAACTTGTGATTTGCAATGGTAGGGCAATGGCCCTATGGCTATTTAAGAGGAATCGCCATTGTTCTGGACTTGCAAAATTGAGTTTTAAGACTTTATTCATAATATAGGCAATCTGATACTGATACTTCTTTATGTTAGCACCTTGTATGTCTAAGCAAGATAGTAGGTATTTAACTACATATGTACCAATACTTCTGATTCGATACATGCTTTATCTTTTTATCTGCGATTGTATACGCATGCAATGCTTTTTTTATTTCATGTTATCTCTCAAACAATAATTGTTACCCTCCGCTTCCGCGTATACTGATTCCAATGACATTCCGCTATTATTTATACAATTCACTGTAACACAAACTGCTCCCTAGTTTCCTAGACGTGGTTTCAGTTTTAACAGAAAAAGTCTGTTACTCTGACATTTGTTTGTTTAAATCTACGGAAGTATGTCTGTCATTTCGCCGTGATGCAATATCCTCTTTTTCTTATCCCGAATCCTCTAAACCACTGCTGGGCGTTGTAATATAAACTAATTTCTTATTCAGCGAGGGAGTGCTGTGCTGTCGCGTATACATGAAACGGTGTGTAATGCAGCAAGTACATGCATATGTGTTTACATACTTTCACTGAGATATCTGTTTAAACAATGGGATGATTAAGTCAGTTTGAAGAGAGTACCTATATAATATATCCATGAAATATTAAACGTTGAGAGTGG
>RXPK01003991.1:0-25901 GCA_004143645.1 Protaetia brevitarsis | reverse complement strand
TTTTCTTATAAATTAACAACAATAACTAGTAAAACAAAATTACTTTACTAACTGTTGAAAAACCGCTCCCAACTGCAATACAAGCTTCTATCCTTCGTCGTATTGACTGGCGAGTCCGTTCTAAAATACCAGGGGTATTTCGAATTGTTTGAAAGCTGCGATAATACGATTTCTCAGTTCATCGACATTTTCAATGGGGAGTCGTATAAAACTAATGATTTAAGCTGACCCCAGAGAAAATAGTCCAAAGAATTTAAGTCTGGAGACCGAGGAAGCCACAGTCGTGAACTCCAGTCCTATCCACCGATCTGGATACGTATTGTCCAAAAAACTCGCGAGCAACTACCCTAAAAATACGATGGAGCACCGTCATGCATAAAATACATTTGTAATCTTAATTGCAACGAACTTCTTCCAGCAGTAGTGGTAGCTCCTCTTCAAGAAAATTGCGGTATACCTCGCCATTTAACCGCATCGGTAAAAAATGTGAAACTATTAAGTGATCTCCAACAATTCCGGCCCACACATTGACAGAGAATTGATGTTGATGGTGGGCATTCACTAGTTCGTGCGGATTTTCTTCGACCCATATGTGATTATTATGAAAATTAATAATCGCGTTTCTAGAGAAAGTAGCCTCGTCGGTGAAGAATATTTGAGCCAAATAGTCAGGATTTTTTTGCGATTTTGTGTTGTATCCATTGAAAAAGCCACTCTTTGCGGAAAATCTGCTGGCAAAAGTGCCTGCACCCGTTGAAAGTGATATGGATACAACAGTTGATCTTTCAATATTCTCCAAACTGTGGCCTGACTAGTGTTTAAAGCACACGCAATTTTTCTGGTGCTTGTGGTAGGATGTTCCTCAATTTCATTTAGTACCATATCTTCAACTTGTGGAGTTCTCACTGTGGATGGGTGCCCGTTATCAGTCGTCCATTTTTTAAAATATCCTGTTTCACTAAGACGTTGGTGAAGACGGGAAAATATTGAATGATGCGGGGTGATACGGTTCGGGTATCGTTCTTCATAAAGACGTCTAGTAGCACGCAAATTTCCATTGGCAAGGCCGTAAACGAAATGCATATCACACATCTCAGCATTCGTGTAATTCATTTTAGAAAACAGAAACTGGCAATAAACTAAATGAATACTCTGACAACTATTGACAAATATTGAAATGACAAATAAGCAATTCCGCCTCAACACAATAGTTTTTGAAGAACCAACTGTGATATTATATCGTGTAAGTCATAGTTCATAATTTATTATTAAACGTTTAATAACTTTAAAACAAACCGTTTTGGCATATACTCATATGAACTTTTATGATCAAAATAACTCAGGAATCAGCTCTTAAGGTTTGTCGCATATATTGAGAATCAGCCTGTATAATCGATTCCCCTTCTACCTATTTAGAGGTGTCGGTATACCTTTTTATATAATTTTGCAATTATAAAAGGATTCTAGGATGATATCCTGTTTCGAAGAAGAGCTATAGACGACGTAACCACTTATTAATTCCACGAGAATATAGGTCAAATTTTCAAAGCCTAATGTTTCATGCCGTTATAATAGAGGTGTAAGCAATTTTGACGTATACATCCTACAATATAATTTGTTACATCAACATGTCATGTCCGCCTATAGCCGACTAGCACATAAAATATTACCAGTTTTAGAAATTCAGCTCCGCCTATTATATTATCCGTTTCGAACATTTTACTAAGCCTTTACGAACATTAAGTCACTGTGCTACTCAACTACATCTATAAATCATCGTCAAACCTTCGGAATAATAAACACGGAAATTAAATTGAACATCAGGGTCTACATAATGCGTCTCAACAGAACGCGGGATTGCCATTATAAATTGTTGCAAAATTTAATTTGGAATAAGAATCACCCGGGGACCCGGGCAAATCTGCCCCAAACTTTCTAGCAACATTAATAATTGGCTGACGTAGACGTATACCGAACAAATCACTAACAATAAGTTGTATGTTGGTTTTCCAGTTTTATGCGGTTCACTACGGCGACGGAGTAAAGGAAAGACTTCGCAAACTTTTAGGCTCTCGTGTTAGCGCAAACCGGTCGATGGGTAATTATCCACTGGAAAGTTTCCGTATTCGCAGAGAGAATTTGAAGCATCATTAGGTCGAAATAAAGAAATCGATTAAGGCACCACTACTACGGTTTGGATGTTACTGATTAGCACAAAACAAGTTGCGCAGTCTGTTAGTTATTGACAGTTGCATGTTTCTCTTACTGAAATAATTGCAAAAACATGGGCAAAGGATCTTATATTTCAATTAAAGCACGAATTGCTATAGTTGAGCGAATGTTGAAAAATTGCAAAAAACAAACCTTTTGACCTGCTACAAGAAACGCGATATTGCTAATGCCAAGTATTACACACTTGTTGCTATTTTGTGATGACAAATATTACGACCAGTTTGAAGACTCGAAAAAGCTGATTAGCTTCAGGCCAGAAAGGTGATGCAAACACAGTAGGGTATAATGATGATAATAATAAGTTAATATTTACATACCGCCAGATTTATCTTCTGAAGATTATGAGAGTTTCTTTGATGCTCTTACGTTAGATCTTCTTGATAAAAAGCTTTTGATTTGTGGCGACTTTAATTGTCCTAAATTTAACACTGCGTAGGCTTTCACGGCCGGTGTAACTATAACTAACAGCTTCTTGCGGGTTTCGCCGTGTGTCAAAACTTTCGCTCGACGTTTCGCTGTTCATACTGACAGCTTCTTCAGGATAACTGAACTGATTCTCCATGGTCGGACATTCTTCTTATATACGCCCCTGGTGCATCCAACCGTGTAGTTTCCGCTCCATTGACCGTGACGGTTCGTAGTAGGCTCTTCCACGTGTTGCTAAGGTGGTACCCTTCTTCTCTGTTAACGGTTTTATTCTTTTCTATTTCTATGGCTTCCCTGATGAGTCTTTTTCCGTAGTTCTTGGTGGTAGTTATTACTTTTACATTCTTGAAATCCATTTTGTGTCCGGTGTCGTGCATGTGTTCTGCCACCGCTGATTGATCGGTCCTTTTAATCTTGCGTCCCTCTCATGTTCCTTTATTCTTATATCGATGGCTCTTCCTGTTTGTCCGACGTAGCACTGTCCGCATTGGCATGTTATCTTGTAGATACCTTCTGTGCGCCCCTTGGGTATCTTATCTTTTGCGGTCGGTAGATACTGCTGGATCGACGTTGCAGTCCCGAAACGTACTTGTACGTTGCGTTTCTTCAAAATTCGGCCTACTTTTTCGGTGAGTCCTGCTATGTAAGGTAAACACGCCATCCCTCTTCGTGGTTCTGTAGTTGTCTCCAGTGTCGTCTTCTTCTTAGTGGCTCTCCTTATGAAGATGTCAGTGTAACCATTCTTCTTTAGTGCTTTCTCCAAATGTATCTTTTCACTGGTAAGATGTAGTTCGTCACTGATGGTTTCGGCTCTGGATAGCAATGTTTGTATTAATGTCTTCTTCTGCATCGGATGATGGTGAGATCTTGCATGCAGATATCTATCGGTGTGCGTCTTCTTTCTAAATACTGCGTGCTGTAGCATTCCCTCTTTTGTTTTCTTAACCATAACATCCAGGAAAGGGAGATTTCCATTTTGTTCTTTCTCCATGGTAAACTTTATGGCTGGGTGCTGCGAGTTTATGTGTTCCAAGAACTGTTGTAGTTTTTCTTCTCCGTGTTGCCATAGTACAAAAGTAAGTGACCAGAAAAGCAATACTTTATTGAATTTTATGCATGCTTTTGATCTTAAACAGCACAATCAAGTATTAAATTGTAATAATAATTTGCTAGATTTAATTTTTTCTAACCTTTGGTGATTCGTTTGTGGTATCCCATGATACTAATCCATTAGTACCTGAAGACGCCTATCATCCAGCGCTTAATATATACATTGACTTGCAAGAGACTCGCAAACTCGGAAGTTTTCGCTCTAACGACAATGTTAGATATAATTATAGACGTGCTAACTTTCCTGTATTATATAATGATTTACTTGAAGTCGATTGGTCATTCTTGCATAATATCTTTGATGTTAATGAGGCGGTAACTTCATTTTATACCATTATTAATCAGATTTTGCAAAGATCTGTACCCACAGTCAGATCAACACGTAGATATTTTCCTCCTTGGTATGACTGTAACATTATAAGAAACATTAAGCTTAAAGAATATTATTATAAAAAGTGGAAAAATTTTAAAAGCGAAATTTATCATGGTGAATATAGGAGATTACGCTCGTTGGTTAAAAACCAGATCAGGGCGGCATATCAACTATACATAAGTAGACTGGAAACTAATATGTCTCGCAACCCCAAACTTTTTTGGCAGTTCATGAACAATAAACGCGGTGTTTCTAGAATACCTGGTGTAATGCATTATAACGATGTAGTTGTGAATACCCCTTCCGGAATAGTTAATAACTTTGCTTGCTTTTTTTCAACAGTATATCAGAACGTACAGTATCTCTCAGGTAATGTAACACCGTCTCATATGAACTCACTACCTCTTTTATTTTCTGCTATTACATCCAATGATGTTCAAGCCAGTATTAAAAAACTTAGAGCTGATATGACCATGGGTCATGATAATATACCTGCATTTCTGGTACGGGACAGCGCAGTTATTTTTTCTGAACCACTCTCTATCATCTTTAATTTAGCAATACGTACCGGTGTGTTCCCTGATTTGTGGAAAATAGCCAGAGTGACCCCTGTTTTTAAGAAGGGAGACAAATCTGATATGCACAATTATAGGCCAGTTAACATTTTATCGAATTTTGCAAAAATTTTTGAATGTGTTTTATACAATCAGATGTCTTTCATGATCAAACCATATTTGTCAATACACCAACATGGATTCATATCTGGAAGATCAACCACAACTAATTTAATTGAAGTGACACAGTTTGTTTGTGAAGCCCTGGATGATCGTCAACAGGTCGATGTTCTTATACGGATTTTACAAAAGCGTTCGACACCATTAACCATGCTTTATTGATTGCAAAATTAGCAAACTATGGCTTTACGCCTCAAGTTACGAATTTGATTGAGTCTTATTTATATAATCGTACATGCTATGTTTCTTATAACGGCTTTAACTCTGGTTCGTTCGTTGCTACAGCAGGTGTCCCGCAGGAATCCCATTTGGGACCCCTTTTATTCAATATTTACATAAATGATTTATTAACTTCACTTGACGGTAATTTTGCTGCCTATGCTGATGACTTAAAAATTTATACCAGGGTTTCATCTATATCTGACTGTGTTCTACTTCAAAACAAGTTAAACATCATATGTCAGTGGTGTCATCAAAATCAATTGCACCTTAATGTTGACAAATGCGCCATAGTGTCTTATGTGAAAAGTAATACTTTTATAACGTATCCTTACGGTATTAATGGGCTATCAATTCCTCGGCATTCCACCTACAAGGATCTAGGGGTTCTTTTTGATTCAGCGTTAACATTTAACAATCATATTAATGAAATTGCAAATTCTGCTTCCAAAAGTTTGGGATTTTTGATTCGTTCCTGTAGATTGTTTACAGAGCCTACTGTTTTAAAAACTTTATTTAACTCTATTGTTAGGCCGAAGCTTGAATATGCCTCTCTGGTCTGGTATCCACACTACACCGTTCGGAAATTGGCAATTGAAAAAATCCAAAGGAGATTCCTTAAATATTTATCATTTAAAATTGATCATGTGTATCCACCACGTGGAGTGGATTATACTGATCTACTTAATAGACATAGTTTCTTTTCTTTGGAGAGCAGAAGGACAAGTGCTAGTGTTTTTTTTGGAAAGGTTGGTTTGTAATGATGTTGATTGCCCTGCTGTGCTTTCGCAGATTAATTTTGTCTTACCTACGCATAATACTCGTTGTTTTGATGTCGTTAAGATACCTTTTGCAAGGTCCAATGTACTCAGGCGAGCACCACTTACACACATGGCAATTAACGGCAATAGATTGTCTCAGAATTTGTTTATTTAATGTTTCTGAACAATTCGTATTTTTTTTTTGCATTTACTAAATTAATTTAGGTTTAGTTTAAGTTATTGTAGCACTATACATAGTACTTATAATATTAATTTGTCCTGTTATTGGCATGTTCTGTTGGACAAATATACGTATTATTATTATTATTATTTTTATTATTATTATTATTATAATATTATATATTTTCGCCGTCCTGGTTACACCGAGACAATCCCGGATGTTTCCTTTGCTTCCGAGGCACTGGTACCGAGGATCACAGACTGGAGAGTCACGGAGAAGTACACTGGAAGCGACCACCAGGCCATTATCTTCACTGTGGGCGGCTTACGGGAAACCCCCCGTTTGTCCACACCCGTGCCTGGGGGGTGGAATCTTGCTGGGCTGAATCCCAACCGATTCTTTGAGGTTCTGTCGGAGGCACAGATCGGCGCCGAACCGACTGGGGAGGGGAGAGACAGGGCGGAAGGACTCGTGGAGTCGACAATGGCTAGCATCGCGAGAGCCTGTGACGCCGCCATGCCCCGAAGGACCCCTCGTCGCCGCAGGTACTCCGCTTACTGGTGGACGCCTGAGATAGCCGAGCTGCGCAGACGGTGTCTGCGTCTGAGACGAGCTGCGCAAAGAGCTAGGGATCGTGACACGGCTAATGCAACATCTGCGGAGCATCGGGAGGCGAAAAAGGCACTTCGGCGTGCGATAAACCAGAGCAAAGCATGCCGCTGGAAGGAGCTGATCGCGGACGTGGACGCCGACCCGTGGGGACTCGGGTATAGGGTTGTGACCCGTAGGCTTGGAGCTATGAAGTCGCCGGCCGCCCTGGAGCCCGCTAGGATGAAGCGCATCGTCCAGGCACTCTTTCCCACTCACTCCGTGAGAGGAGAAGGGAGTTTCGGGGAAGCGAACGATTTCCCTCCATTTGAGGAGGAGGAGCTTAAAGCGGTGATGGAATCTCTCCCAAACAGGAAGGCACCGGGGCCAGACGGCGTCCCGTATGAAATCTTAAAAATGGTGCACCGGCAATGTCCACACGTATTGCTGGACATGTATAATGGGTGTCTGGCTGCCGGGATTTATCCCTCCCGCTGGAAGGTAGCCAGACTGGTTCTGATCAACAAAAAGGAGGGAGACCCGGACGACCCGACCACATACCGTCCTCTGTGTATGCTAGACACTGCGGGGAAAGTTTTGGAAAAACTCGTCCGGGGTAGACTACATGCGGCGATAGATGGCGCGGGAAGCTTGTCCCCCCGCCAGTACGGATTCCGTCGCGGTAGATCGACCGCCGACGCTCTGCTGGAGGTTTCCGAGGCCGTGGATAGGGCGGAAAGCTACACCCATTATTCACGCCGCATCGTCCTCCTTGTCACCCTGGACGTGAGGAACGCCTTTAACTCGGCAAGGTGGACGGACATACTGGATGCGTTGCAGCGGGTCTTTCGGGCGCCGCCGTACCTCCTCCGAATGATCGACGACTATCTGAAGGATCGCAGCATAACTTATGAGAGTAACAGGGGCATATGCACCCATGAAGTGACGTCGGGGGTCGCGCAGGGATCCATCCTGGGGCCGGACCTCTGGAATGTCCTCTACGATGGGCTCCTGAAAGCCGAAATGCCCGAGGGGTTGTGGTGGTCGGGTATGCCGACGACATCGCGTTACTTATAACAGCGCGGGATGTCGAGCTGGCCCAACTCACTCTCAACCAGTCAATGCGGAGAGTAAACCGCTGGATGGTGGACCACGGTTTGACCCTGGCCCTCAACAAGACGGAGTTGGTCATCCTCTCCAAGAAACGGATGCCACCCTCTCTTCCTTTTCGCGTGGGTAATGTTGAAGTGAGGACGAGCCCGGCGGTGAGATATCTCGGTGTGATGGTCGACGCCAAAATGACCTTTTGGCGTCAGATCCTATACACCGCTGATAAAGCCGCGAGGATGACTGCGGATTTGAGCCGTTTGATGGCGAACGTTGGGGGTCCTCGAGCAAGCAGGAGGAGACTGCTCATGTCAGCGGTACAGTCGGTGCTGCTATATGGATCAGAGGTTTGGGCGGACGCTCTCAATAAACAACTGTACCGTAAGAGGCTGGCCCAGGTACAGAGGAGAGCTGCGTTGCGGGTGGCCTCGGCGTACCGCACTGTATCGGAGCCGGCAGTTCTGGTGGTGGCGGGAGTCATCCCGGTAGTACTGCTGGCTCAGGAGAGGAGACGTATGTTCCTCAGAAGGCACGGCATTGGAGAGGAAACAGTCGCCGACGACAGGGAAACTACCCTACTTGCTTGGCAGGGACTCTGGGCGACGGAGGAAAGAGGACGGTGGACCGCGAGGTTAATCCGCTGCTCCGTCCTTGGATTAAGAGAGGTCATGGTGAGGTGGACTACTACCTCACCCAGTTCCTGACTGGCCACGGCTATTTCAGGTCCTATCTCCAACCGCATGGGGAAAACGGACTCTGGGATATGCCTTTACTGCCCCGGTGAAACAGATGACGCCCACCACACATTTTTCTCCTGTGTGAGATGGGCGGAGGATAGAACGGAACTCCAGGCGGAAATTGGTGAGCTCTCCCCGGATACTATTATACAAAAAATAGTTGAAAGGGAGAGCTATTGGAGTAGCTGGTCGCGGTACGTCCACCACGTGCTGCGCATCAAGAAGGGCGACTTAGATCGCATAACTGTGATATGAATATGTGGTATTTATTATATGTGTTTATTTATTTATTTATTAATTAATTTATATATTTACTCGTTGTGTATGTCGGTTCCCTTTTGAACCATTAAGTGGTGTGTTTGTCGGTTCCCTTTTGAACCTTACGTTGGTGTGTGGCCTCTATACAGCCAAATTAACAGACCCAGCCCGAAGTTATGTGCTAAACGGTCCCGGGCTGGTGTCTAGGAGACGGGGGGTGTTTTTAGCTGGTAGTCTTCTTTTGAAGGAGTCCAGCACTTCGTGCGTAAATGCATTTTCACCTCCCACGAAAAAAAAAAAAAAAATTATTATAATATTACATATTTTATTAATTATCAGATTTACAATTACTACATGGAAAAAAAAAATGAAAATTAATAATTGTAACGATAACTTCTACAAGTTAATATAAAGTGCTATTGTAGGATTCATGAAGTGTGAAATCAAAGTTAATGGGTATAGGGTAAACGAGAGATAGACGAATTTCACAAAATAATGAATAAAGATTTATTTAAAATATATTCTTGATTATATATTTTAACAACCTATTCGTCTGCATGTTATTGAAAAAATATTCATGTTCAGGATATTTATTAATAACTAGTTCACAAAAATGCAACGTGACGGTAATAATGGTCGGGTAAAATATTGGGATGTACTAATTTTGTACTACCGATATTTACTCTTATGTAAAAAGTTTAAAACAGTTGTCGCACTAATATTACATTCGCAAGCTATTTATCTAGATATCATACTAGGATTTAATTTAAACAAACTTGAATTTCGACATCACTGATATTTTCATTTTTCTTCTTTAGTAATGTAAACGTTGTTTCAAAACGGTGTACCGTATTATGAATAGTAGTCGCGCTAGGAATTTACCTTTCGGAATGATTTACTGCAAATAAATTGCCTGTAATTGCTGCTGAATTGCAGTCGTAAAATTGTTATATTATAAATAGGTTTTTCTCGGGTGTATAATACTTCATTTTTTTTTATAAAATTACTTACCGCCATCATAACTTACTAACCGTTATAAAACTTGAGGACCGTGCCGTAATACCCAATGACGCCTTATTTAAAGAAATGAACGAAATGAATCGAACACCGGTTCCACTTAAAGTGAATTACGCATGTCTAGCGATTCGTACCCCTCACCTCGCAGTAGTACGGAATGATGGCTTCATTGAATTGATTCAAAGATCGATGTGAGGATAGCATTTTGTAATGACTAGACAAGGGGAGATTAGAGGTGAGTGCTTGCCGTTAGACAGCAATAGCTAGACGATTTCAGGATTCTATTGTCTATTTCGCACTCTTCGTTTTTTTATGTCATTGTCACTCTTCGAGGTATTCGAACTGGTTAACTTTTTCAAAATTGCAATCTCTTTCTTTCGTCTTGAATTTGGTATATTTGTTTCGTCTATTACCTCTGCTTTCATTTCCAAGTGCTTTGCTTTTTCATTGTTTATATGCAGTCCTTCTCAAGTTCTTATTTGGATCTTGTTACCAGGACTACGCCGTCTGCATATGCAATAAAAAATTTCTTATAATAAATCGAACCTGTTGTCGGGATCTTACTTTTTCTTATCGTCTCCATTACTAATTGTAAGTTAAATAGGTTCACCAGGAAGGGTGTCGCCTAGTCTTAAACCCTTTCTATTAAAATTCTAATTGCTGCATCTCTTAGTGTCATTTTCACCACGTTTATTATCTTTTTTGGAATTTTTAATCTTACCAGTGCTTCGTACACTCTTTTTCTGTAAATCGAATCGTATGCCTGTTTGAAGTCGTGTGCAGCCCTAAGTTTTGCTTTAACGTGAATATTTGATCCACTGTCAACCTCCCACGTCTGAAACCTCCTTAATATTCACCCACCACTTCGTCTTCGTATTTGTCTATTTTTTTCTGCATCATCCTCGCAACAATTTTGTATATTATGCCTAAAAGTGCAATTCCTCTATAATTTTCGCATTATGTTTTATCACCTTTCTTGTAAATTGGGCAAATAAGTGTGTTACTCCAATCCATAGGCGTTATTTTTTAAAAATAAAATCCATATTAACTCTGTGTGAGTTGTATTTAAAGGAAAAAAGAAGAAAACAATCTCTTCATCTTCACAAAATTCTTTAATGTGTCGTACGACCGGTTTCGCTGTAGACGAGCATCCTCAGGTCAGGTACAGAAGTATCAATTTATGAGAGAGTGTAAAAATTATTAACAAATTAGTAATGTACAAGGTTAAAATATTTTATATATAAATAAGAGAGATGAGCAAAAGTAAAAAATTATTTAAAAGATACTTACAATTTAAAATCAGTTTGAAAATAGTCCAGGTTTAAAAACAAAGTAAAATTAGAAAGTGCAATGTAAATAGTTGGAGCTGTAAACTTCTCCTAAACCCCTCACCACAAACTGCACTAAACTGGACGTACGTTTCGATAGCAAAGCTATCATCATCAGCAGAAACACTAAACTGAACTTCTGAGTTCAGTGTTTACCAGTATTACCAGTACCACAATTTGGAGTATTTTTGTTAAATAGTTAGACTTAAGTAAAATTTGTAAAGAACAGACATTAATAACACTTTAAAATTGTTTAAAAATAGATGTTGTCACTTCGCACTCAGAATATAAAATTATTCTGGAATGAACTTCAAATAAAGTTAGAAAATTTCTAGAAAAATGCAGTACATTAGTGCCCTCTATTATTGAAGAACTACACATAAAGTAATGAAGTGCTGAAGGCGTGGTAGAATAATTGAAAACCATATATGTAAAGGGTTCATCTCTCGAGTAATACTTAGAACAGAGGAGTGTAATTGCGAATATAAAGAAAGGTCTCTACTGGTGAGCTGTTGCCTCAGTATCTCTAATGCCTCCAAGTTGTTGAGGTAGGTACCTTTTCTGGCGGTATGTAATATTGTGAAATTGTGATCGATGTTAAAATTGTGTTTATTTTCTTTTAAATGTTTACCCAACAAGGAATCTACGTAGAATTGGATTTTACGCTACGTAAATGTTCTTTTATCCTAATTTCGAAATTTCTAAAGGTCCTTCCAACGTATTGCTGTGGTTACACAATCCATTTCGCTGAGTGTATTTTAAGTTGCATATTTTTTGGTTGTTTTGATTTATCTGTTCAGCTGTTTTTCAATTTACCGAGAATTTTCACAGTTTTATTTTTGTTTTGATTAATTTTAGTTTAAGAGTTAATTGTATGATTTTATTTTGTAGGGTTAAGTTTTTTTAATTATTCCATTCATTAAATTGTTTATTGGTCGCTTGTGCTGATTTAATGCGTTTTCTATTAAATATTGTCGTTGTAATGTTATTCGTCTGCATTGTACGTTTTTAAGAGAGGGATTTTTGTTGGGAAAAACAATCGTGGTGTTTTGTTAAGGACTTCCTTGTTCGAATATTGACGTGAGTAGATGTATTTTTAAACCTTTGTTGCCAATTTGTAATCCATTTTGATTTTGTAAAAATTTATTTGACTTTTATTTAGTCAACCAAGGAACTTTTATTATAATAATTGTTAATATATTGAAGTGTGCACTTTATTGATATAGGATCAATTATTTTTTTTTTGTTTAGGAAGATTTAGTTTAGTTTTTTCTCTCATTATATTTTAAAGAGTTCATTTTCTGCTATTCAATTTTGCTGTTTCATTTTTATTTATCAATCACCTCGTTTGGGTGAGTAGAAGCATTGTTCTTGCAATTCGTTTTTTCATTTTTGTTAATTTCTTGCATTTGTCCACGCTTTGATTTTAAATTGTGAAACCACGTGGATAGGAATTCAAAGGTTGTGTATTTTGGATAATCTTCCTGAACAAACAAAACTTTTGCTGTGCATAGGAAATAGCATTGTCCTATTTTAATTTAGAGTCAAGTGCAGTTTTTATTTTAGGCCAGGACCTTCAGTTCAAGGTTTTTTCTGCACATCTGTAATTTAACCCATTTTGAAAAATAAATTGATTGTTAATTAGCATCATTGGATTAAAAATTCTGTTCTTTTATTTTATTTTAAACCTTTTCAATTTTTCGGGTAATTAAGAAAGTCTGATTTCATTCACTCACAATTTACTTTTCGTGGTTAGATTCAAGTTTTAATTCGCGAGGGTAACTCTGAGATTAATAGTTCTTTTGCGTTCATTAAAATCTTATCCGTTGAGCTAGCTAATTTTTTTTTATTTTCATTTTAAAATTCATTTTGCATTTTCATTTACTACAATCTGTTCACAGCAGTATGTGCAATGGCAATAGTTACATGTCAGGAGGTAAACATCTTTCTTTTTTAGTGACTCTATATTATCTTTATTGTTTATAATTAAATTTCTTAAGGGGTGTAACGCTCTAAGTGTATTATTTTTTCTTTTCACGCCCTTTGTATCAAGTAGCTTATTTTTGTTGCAATTTCTGACTTCCTTGTTTTAGTACTTCTGCAAGAATTCCACTTTTTCCTGCACTTTTATGGCTTTTTTTAACCATTCTACAACTTGTTAAATATTTCTTGTTGTGTAAATTCTTCTACTTATTCTTTGATGGCACTCGCTGTTTCTGCAGTTACTTGTGCTCGTTGTAGTTCTTCTGCTTCATTTAATAACTCATTGAAGCATCTTGCCCATACGTCTAATTTCTTTTTCTTATCTCCTGCTGGAAGGCGTTCTTCGTTTCTACGATAAATTGTTCTGACGTTCGTACTTTGTGCGAAATGTTTTGCTTCTTGATAGATATTTCTTATGTCTTTGTTGGCGTACTGCGCTTCTTTTGTTGTGCCTTGTTTAATTTCACTATTTAACCACTAAATCTTTCTTTATAATTATACGCAACACAGCTGACGTTATTAGTACTAACATCAATGATATATTGCACAATAAAAACATATGTCTTTTTCTAACAGTAAGTGAAGTTTTGGCGGCGCGGCGTTTACCTCTACTAGGTACTTCCAAACAAATGTTTGAAATCAGTCTTGAAGCGGTTTGGAGGCGGGTTAGAGGGGTTGGAACATGGACGAAAATTAGTCGAGTACTAACGCTAATGATGTCGTAGTTTTGAAAACGAAATACACGGTTTCAACACCTACAAATATCATTTAACAATAATGATCGAGAAAAATGCCTTATTGATATTATGGGCTTTTTTTTAAGAATAAAAAAATAAATTTTACCGTAAGTGTCTACCTATTCGCGCATTAATTTTCATTGGCGCTAAATTATCATAGATTTTTGATACAAATGAAACATAAACGTATTTCAACTTGTGTTAAAGTAAAATTCAATTTATTTGTTTGTCAGAACCATGAATACATTCAGAGAACATCGCCAGCACCCTGTTCTATGTTCTTTTGATGTATACGAAACCTAAAAGGTATGCCCTTACCAATTACAGCATCAGAAAGTACCCACGCCCTGGGCATACAATTTATAGCGTCCGTAAACAAGGGAGGTTTTGTTACGTATACATTTTTAAGCAAAATGTCACTCGAATTCCTTACCTCGGGTCGTTAAAGTAATGGCCACCGTACCAGAAGCGAAGACTCCCGTGTATTTTACAACTATGCTACCCGGGGTTTGGAATAGTGTTTCACAGATCGTTGCCGTGCTATACGACCGATAATAAATACTTGCAAGATTCCCCGGAAGGTAATCTGTGATAAAGTATTGCCCGAACCAACCGCTAACCTTTATTTATGTTCGCTGGTTCTTGTGTTTATATGTGTTTCGTCACGGGGGCAGAACTGAATCCCCTAAACGCAAGTTAATCAGTTGCAAAGCTGCGGCATGCAGTAATTTTATTGTAACTTAAATGGAATGTGAATAATAAACGATTTACACTCCTGCAAGGAGCTTGTCTGTTGCTGTATTTCACTGGTTTTTAGATCCATTTTTCCTCTAGGAAAACATTTGCTACACAGCTTTATCAAATTTATTCATAGAGGACATATCAACTGAAATGAGCCAAGATGCTATAGAGTAGTTATCTTAACTCACTCTACACCTACTGTGATTTATATAAAATTCCCATACCTGTCAATTGTCATATCAAATGGTACAACTTTTAATTACAACTCTGACGATTTAAAAGCATTTCTGGAGGCGCAGCAGCGTCTTAAAATTTGCATAGGGAAGATGAGTTTTGTAACCATCATTCAAAATTGAATACATTAAGACTTTATAAAAACACAAATAATAATAATAATAATAATAATAATAATAATAATAATAATAATAATAATAATAATAATAATAATAATATCGTCTTTATTTAATGATAGAACACATAAAGTGAATTAATCATGAGCATTTAGCTGTTAGCTATTCTTCCACTTAACCTATGATTAATTACTAAATACATACAGTAATGTCTAGCTAATAGGAATAAAAATAAAATTCCATAATGCATGCATGCAGTAAATAATAAAAGTACTCCACACTATAAAAAAACTAATTAATAATAACATACCTAAACCTAACCCTGTGACCTAAACTAAACAGCCAGTAAACATCTAATCTGCCTTTTAAACATATTCAGCGACATCTGTTTATGAAATTCTAAAATAAATTCATTATTAATGACCACAACGTTATATGTAAAAGACCGCTTAAACATAGCTGTTAAAATTATAACCATCAATAGAAACATTATCACTAGGAACACTAGGACTCAACCAGGTTTCAGTAACCGCTACAACATCAAAGTCCTTATCATAAATTAACTGCATAAATTCAACATAACTACTAAGCAAAGATCTTACATTTAAATGACTGAAGGTGGCATTAAAAGTTTTAAAAGTTTTACAACAAGCCATTTTTATAAATATATTAAAGTAACTAAAATTAATTAAATTATTATGTTTAAATGACACTTATTCAAACAGCTATTCCACAATAATGTTGCAACATCTATTTCTTGCCCTTAGATCCTTTACCGTGAGTACGCGCCCGATCAGTGGAAACTACAGAAGCGCTTCTGTCCCGTTTCTCAGCTAACGTAGTACGCACAGACAGAGATGTCTCAGTAACTGATCCAGATCTTAAACGCCGCTGCATATCCAATTGTCCCACAAAATCGATAGGCTTAACGGGAGTGGCTAAAGGCTGAATCACATCTGAAACCTTAACAGGATAAACAGCACTACTAGACGTTGCAGCACTCGATGATCCACCAATAGAAAGCGCAGCCCGCTCCGGAAAAACATCTGCCTGGGCCACTTTCCCAGGAAATATAAGGAACTCTCAAAATTATTTTCCCGCACTGAAGGTGTAGATGGTGCACTGCTAGATTTTTGTTCTAACAAGATTTCCTGGCTGAAATCAGCATCACTTTTCAACAATTGTTCTGCAGTAAAGGTTTCTCCATTTACAGTTAGCTTCCCCTCTCTGATATAAGCATTTAGTTTTTTATCTCTAAATGACATCAATATTTTAAATAATTATAAACAACTAAAGCGTGAATACAAAATAAGCGTTGAAAATATTAGGAAACAATACTATAATACTTTGATCTCCAACTCAAGTAATATAAATAGGACATCATGACAAATTATTAATAGTACCACTAAAGTCTCAAGCAGTGATAATAAAATGTCCATAAAGTTGTGAAACTTCTGGAGAAATAACTGATGACTTGCAGGTGATAGCAAACAATTTTCAAAGCCATTTTTCATCTGTAAACAGGAGTTTTCCTTGGTCGCATGCAGCGTGCCCAATGACAGCCGCTTCTAATTTTTTTTTTATGTCTCCAACATGTGTATACGAGATACTTGATACCATTTGGAGTGTTGCTGTAAAGTCATCCTCAGGTGTCGATGATGTTCCTTGCTTTCTTTTAAAGTACGTTTCAAATGACATAGCTGTACCGCTGACGGACTTAATTAATGAATGTATAGCGAACGGTGTGTTTCCGGAAAGTCTAAAGGTATCTAAAACACTTCCGATTTATAAGAATGGAGATCGGTCTAATGTGGAGAACTACAGACCTGTGACGATCATTACCGTATTTGCGAAGATTTTTGAAAAAATACTAAATAATCGACTAATGGGATACCTGCAGAGTAATAATCTAATATCCCCTACACAGTTCGGCTTTATGCCGGCAAAATGTACAACAGATGCTTTGTATTCAGTTTTGAATTACATTTATAACGCAACTGATGAAGGGAGTTTAGTGGGAGGAGTTTTCTTTGATTTGAGTGGAGCGTTCTACGTTGTTCATCACCAAGCCCTGCGTGATAAGCTGGAGGCGTACGGCATACGAGGTGTTACCAAAAAATTATTTCATTCTTTCTTGACTGACCGCAGGAATTATGTTTGTGTGAATGGGGAGCAGCATGGCATTTCGCAGATCCTTTTTCTCGTCATGTCCGCGCTTGGAGTGTGGCGTTCCACAGGGCCCCGTTCTTGCTCCGACGCTGTTCCTGCTTTATGCTAATGATTTAAACCATTCAATTAGACCCCACATGCTTTCGCAATTTGCTGATGGCACCAGTGCTATTGTTCGCGGTTCAAATGTGCAGGAGGTATCACGCGGATTGTCGGATGTAGTGTTGAAAATGAAGCGCTGGTGTGATGAATGGGGTCTTACATTGAACTCTCGAAAGACCCACTTATTGCAATTTGGATCCACAGCAAATATTCCCCGCAGTCTGTATGTGCCGTTCGAGGGTAAGTCGATTGAGGAATGCTCGTTCACAAGGTTTCTGGGGGTGACCGTCGATTCGCGCTTGCGATGGGGGGAGCACTGTTGCCGGTTGAGGAAAGCAGTTAGCATCAATTCTATTAGAATGTTCTACTTTGCAAGCATAGAGTCGCGGTTGTGGTATGGTTTACTGTTTTGGATTAGTCTACGGGTGCAAATTCACTGTTCCTATTACAAAAAAAAATAATTAGATGTATGCTTGGGCTTACCCACATAACCTCATGCAGACCTTACTTCATGGAAATGCATATATTGCCGTTATTTTCGTTGTTCCTTCAAGAAGTGCTATTATTTTATAAAAAAAAAATGAACAGATGTTTGTCCGTAACGGCGATGTGTCTCATGCCATGACTACTCGCAATTCACAAAATTTCAATGTACCACGTCACAGAACCAGTTTGTTTGAGCAAAATCCACATTATAGAGCGATACAATATTTTAACAAACTCGCTCACGAAATAAAAATATGCACTACACGCTCACAATTCAATAGAAAACTAAGAGTCTATCTGCATGAACATTCATTTTACAACGCAGCAAAGTATCTTTCCAGCTGACTTTCAGATGTTCGACATTTATTTTGCGTGTTGTTTGTTGTTTGAACGTCATTTTTAAATGTTACCGTGACATTTCGCTAAGTTTATATATGTTATATTTATATTGACCATTTTATTTACTGTAATGTAACATTTACCTTTGAACGATGTCAATGTTTATTTCTAAACGTATGACAAATAAATAAATAAATAAATAAATAAATAAATAAGGTCTATTAATACTCTTTACGGAAACACTCATCTTTTTTTTAATCAGTAAGCAAAAAGTTGTTACATTCATTTTTCAAAAAGAATTATGGGTATAATAGTTGGCTGTTGTTTGGGACGCTCTCCTGACAGATGTCAAAAAATATTTGAATCAGTCATTAAGTTTGTTCGCGTCGCATGAACTATTTGCACCTTTATGCACTTTTTAAAACTTTTGTGTGCAAAAGTGCATAAAGGTGCAAATAGTTCATGCGACGCGAACAAACTTATTGATTGATCTCCAATGTGTGTAGAAGCGATCGATTGACACTTCACAATATACTTTTGCTCATTATTTTGTTTCATATGTAAAACCTCGTGTGAGGGCTCTCGTAGAGGAAATTTTATCACTACGTGCTCCCTATTTGGATAAGAGCAGCATTGGAATTTTTCTATATTCAAGAGGCGGTAGCCAATCTCCACCCTATTGTATTGTGATCAGCGTCACCGTCGTCATTTCGTCTGAGACTGGCAGGTGACTGCAGGGTGACACATTGACTCCTTTGACAGGTCAGAATTGCCCAAATTATCTAGGCTTTATTGAAGCCGCTTCACCCATTTGATTTTTGTCGGACTATTTACCATACTTTTGATTTTGGCTTTTACCGTTTATAATAATTTGCCAAATTTGATTTTTTTATGTACTTATTATATTGTAACAGTTAATGTTTTATTTTTGTCTTTTGTATTTATTGTACTGTTACCCGTTACCTTATTTTAAAGTTCAGATACATCTTTACGCTGCTCCCCGCGTCTACAGAGTATTCTAGACGTGATCTTTTATGCTTCCTTAAGACGTGGTAGGACGATATAAATTTTAGGAACTCCGCCTTCTTTTGGAGCGGGCCGGCCATAAAAGATTATTAGCTTGACTTTTCTTTTCTTATCTGGACAACTACAATTTTTTCCGAATTTACCGAATAATATTTGACATTTTGTTCTTCGCGTCAAACGTTGTGGCAATAAAGTGCATAATTTGCAACCTGCATAATAAAATATGATTAGAATGACTTTTTTTAACCTCCATGAAATAGTACGATCTCGCTTGAAATGCTCTGCCGGCATTTCCCAAAATTTCTGGAGTTTCTGTTCTGTTCGTTGTCATTCTTCAATATTTTTTGACGTAACTCTTACAAGGAAGCTGAACGGGTGGCATACACCTTAGACTTACCATGTTCCCATAGAAAAAAATTAAGTGGTGTAAGATCCGGCGGTCTTACAAGCCATTCTATATGCCTCCTTCGACCAATCCAACGATTGCGAAAGTGATGATCCAGAAACTGTCGTACCCCTGGCAGCGCAATCTGAAACGCTCCATTTTGTTGAAATACTATCTCATTCTTCAACAAATATGGATCTTGCTCCAATTTCTCTGCGATCAAAGAATTGATTGCATCGTCTAGTATGTTCAAATACATTTAGCCATTTAAAGCCCCGTCAATAAATAGGGGTCCTATGAGATGATCGCTAATTCAACAATTTTTGCCATAACTCTTTTAAGGAAGCCGAACGCGTGGCATGCATCTTAGACTTGTGATTTTAAAATAGACTCAAACACTTTCGACAATGCAGAAAGAATGGAAAAAAGTGGATAATTTTGTGGCATATATTTTTCACCCTTTTTAATTATATAATAATGGAGTTATTTTAGAAATTTTGAAAATATTGGGGAAATATTGTAATATTTGTCCAATCTAAATCGACTAACATTGAGGACAAGGGGATAAAATAGACAATATCTGATCTCAAGAGCAAGGGTATAGATTCCCTACATTAATTTGTTCAATGAATGTATGTTGTACTTATTGTTAGCGAAGGTGATCGGTAGATTTTTGAAACAGCTTGCAACTTTAGAAATTATAGCGGGAATAAACGGAGACTTGCAATATCTTTCCTCAGGGATAGGTTGCTTGGCTCTCCGACCATTTTCACGGTTATTCTGTGACGACGGACCACCTCTCTGTAGTGCCTCGATAATGTGGATAGATTTAGATAGATAGAGTTCTCTGACTAGAACAATAGCATGGGCTGAAGGCTCTTCCAGGTGACGTAATATTAATATTCTTTATTACGCCCAACACTACCTCTGTACGTAAATGTTTGTAATTTCAATGTTTCGGTAGATTTTTAGCGCAAATATGAGTTTGTGGATAGAATGCTCGTACTTGAGGCATCTTTATATTAGCTTCATATAGTTGATTTATTGCTATATTAGCATACCTGCTATGCGTAAACGATTAAAGTACATTACCATCCGAGATTTTAAATGCTTCAATTATGATTTATTCCGTCAGGATTTAAATTGCATTAACTGGAGTAATATACTTTACTTTGATACTTGATATTGAACATAGATGACAAAGTGGCTTATCTTGTGAGTTGTATTACCGCATTATTTAATATACAGGCTACAATAAAATGTACACGCGTCACCAAACCACCTGCACCATGCCTCACTGATAGTTTCAGACATATTATGTGGGAAAGAGATAAAGCATTTATAAAGAACAAGCACACTAAATAATCGCCACGCTCGCCCAGCTCGGTCAGAGTACAAACGTTTAAGAAATTTTGCCCTAGATTCATTAAGACGCGAGAAAAGAGCGTACCTAGATTTCCTACAACGTTCCAAGCAGACTCGAGCTTTGTGGAATACAATTTACGTTCTAAACGTAAATACGAGAAGAACTTTGGGCTTGCCAGCCCATTATTTTCATTCAGAGCGTATAAATGACTATTTCATGTCCGTTTGCAGTAAAAATAATAACTCCGCTCCAATGATTATTATTTACAAAATAACTTTTAGAGAAAGTCTACCTTTTACTTTCAACCTTATGATACCTGTGAGTGTGCTGGAGACCACCCCGCAGTATCAAATCCAACGCTGCCGGTGTGGATGGCATTTTGCTGAAGATGATTAATCTTTGCATGCCTGTTCTGTTATCATACGTAACTCATGTTATAAACTCTTGTCTGGAACGTGGTTGTTTTCCAACCAGTTGGAAGCAGGCTATAGTTCGACCGATTAATAAAAAAACAATCCAAGTGACATCCAAGATCTGCGTCCTATAACCATCTTACTTATTTTTTCGAAAGTACTGGAACGTATTGTACATAGGCAGCTAGATACGTACCTTAAAAATAACAACATCATACCAGATGTTCAGTTAGGCTTTCGGTAGGGGTATAGTACTGTAACAGCTTTGCTGAATTTGACAGACAATATTTTTAGGGCTCTGGATGAAACGGAGCTTCTGCAGTGGTGTCCTTGGCTGTTTCAAAGGTTTTCGATACGATAGATCATCAACTTATCTGTGCGAAACTGCGTTATTGTGAACTAGATGCTACATCTTCATCATTCTTTCAAACCTATCTTGGGGGCAGAACATAAAGCGTAATTGTTGATACTTTGAGTCGTGCGTGGGGAATGTCTGTTCTGGTGTGCTCAAAGGATCAGTGCTGGGACCGCTGCTATTTGTGCAGTATACCAGTGACTTATTACCAAGCATGCATTATTGCAGGATTATGCAGATGACCCTCAGCTATTGTATTCTTTCCAGTCTGCTGACGCTGATGTTGCGGCGATGCATGTGAATACAGACTTACATCTTGTAAAGAATTTTGTGATGTGCCATAATTTACAATTAGATCCTGCCAAATCATCTGCCATTTTATTTTGTTCTAAAAGAGACAGATTACTTGTCGAACCCAAATCTCGGTTCAATTAAAATAGGTCAATATGTCATACCTTTTTCAGAAAACCTAAAAATATTAGGAGTAATTTTGAATAATGATTTGAGAGTTCACGAGCATGTCGCAAAGTTATGTCAGCACACATATATTCGTCTCAGAGCGTTATATATAAATAAAGAAATTTTAAGCTTCTCTGAAAAAAAAAAAGAAGTTATGTGAATCGCTTGTTATGTGTATGTTATTATATGTTGTACTAGCGTATTATCCATGTTTAGATTATTGCACTAAAAGAAGTTCATAGGTTATTTAAAGCTGTAAACTTCTCCTAAACCCCTCACCACAAACTGCACTAAACTGGACGTACGTTTCGATAGCAAAGCTATCATCATCAGCAGAAACACTGAACTCAGTTTGGAATATTTTTTGTTAAGGTTATTTAAAGCTACTAAACTATTATAAAATCAATTTCCTATTTATTTGCGTAGGTAACTGACACATCGCAGCAATAACCACGACATAAATGTCACAAATGATACTATGAATATACCGCATCATAGAACAGCTACGTTTAAACGGTCTTTTACTTATAACGCTGTGGTCATTTATAATGAATTTATTATTTGAAAAACAGATGTCGCTGAGTATGTTTAAAAGGCAGATTAGATTTTACTGGCTGCCTAGGTTAGGTCACAGGGTTAGGTTTAGGTATGATTTTTGTTATTGATTATAGTTCATTTATAGTGTAAACTACTTTTAGTTATTTAGGGAAAAAATAATTATTATATTTAATTTCCAGCAATTTTTTATTGCACACATGCATTATGTGACTTATTTTTATTTTTTATTATTAGCTAAACATTACTTTATGTAATTAGTAATTAATCATAGAACAAAACTTCGCCTATGATTAATTCACTTTAATTATTATTATTATATTATTGTTACATGTTCTGTGGTCCATTGGTATAATTGCATTAATATCGGCATACGACTTTATTACGAAAAATATTCATCATAAAAGATGAAATATTCCTACACTTCGGCCCATGAAACGACTTTAGGTATCTCCCCGCATTCGCCAAGGAGTAAGGAAAAACCACTGTGACCTATCTAATTCTTTAACAGTATTACTAAAAATGCCCCCCAGTCGACTGACTAGTTATCTCTAATAGCTCTGTCGCATTGCGGTCAATTTAATCCTTTAGCTAATACCCTAAGTTCCGTAAGCGACCACCACTCATCAGTGCGTAGACATGACAAATAAAACATGTCCCACTGTATTTGCCCAACCCATTCACAATGTGAATCATTAACCCTCCGAATTCTACATAAATATGATCTGTTATTAACTCTACCTTTTGATAGAACAAATCAACCTTTATTTCCCTCAAACGTGTAACGTTGCCGATAAATTTTCTAGTCCATCACCCTATTTAAAGTACATCTACCCTGCCAGTCATTAGTTTGTTTTAATATTATTAAAAAGCTGAAATATGGAAACAAAAAAAAATGTGACTAGTTCATTGAATCGGGAGTCTACTGTAAATTAATCAGCTATCAGTCAGATTGTTATATGCGCCCAAGGAACAACTTTTGTTATCTTCCAGCATTCGTCTTGTAACGCATCATATAATCAACGGCCAAGGAGTAAGGAAAACCATGGCCCTAGCCCAAAAAAGTTTTACGCCCCTTTAACGTAACGTATCCCAAGTATCTAATAACAAATCAGTCGGATTTTTTAAAATTCCCTAACGCCTGTAGTAGGAATAATGATTAATCTTTGCATGCCTGTTCCTGCCCTGTTCATCTGTATGAATAATAATAACACTGCTCTGACCCTAATATTCTTTGCATTTTACAGCTTTCACAATTTTATATCATAAATGTCTACTTTAAGTACATTCCCCAAGTAGGTCGACATTTATCCGCATCCTAAAATCATTTCCTAATTACGAAAGCAAATAAAAACGTCAGAATATTCATATTCTAAACGAATCTCCGACTGACACGCCAAAATCCCATTAAAAAAAAAAGAACCCCCTTGAAAAAAGTTTGCTCTATTCAAATTAACAAACGGAAATAGCTGTTCTGTAATTACAATTAAGGGGACGCCCGGAAACCGTACTCCTTTTCCGTTTCTTTCCGCCGGAAGAAAAGTTTTTCGAGCTCATCGTCGACTTTGCGAGTTTAAACGCGCCCCCCGGCTATTAAATAATCGGCGAGATTTGGAAAATTAAGACATCTATTTATCTCCTTAATTGAAAGCGGAAGTAACACATTTTTCGCTCGTTTGCATTTCGACCGGCTTTCACCCACTCCTGGCTCTACTTTGCTTCCATTCAGTGTATATTTAACAGATAATTTACCTTGTTCTTGTTTATGTTTCTCAAATAATTAGTCAATCTCGAAGAGAATGTGTTTATAAATGCAGTAGACCAGAAAACCCAGTTTGTGTTCCTGCATTTACAGTCAAACTTCAAAAATATATCATTGCGTAACAAAGCGTAGTACAAAGTTCTTGAGCATAAGAAAGCGAGTATTAACGTATGCGTGGAGTGTCTTTGTACTGCATGAGTGTGAAAACAACGTAAAAGGATTTTCTGCGCTTTAAACACACACCTTTACTATTCACATTATTTTAAAGCATTCACTTCGTTTGTTGTGGAGTAAAAACTCTTTGACTCTATTGAAGATACTCAGATGTAGTACTACTAGGTCCTTAATATTCAAGTTCTGATAAAACTTTGTTTTAAAATATTTGTGCACTGTTTTAAATATGCGTATTGCTACAATTAACACTGCGTGACACGATTTTCGTACCTGAAAAACTGATTACTATTATGGTTTTCAATTAGTTACAATATGTAAGCTGTGGATGTCTTTTGTTTCTATCACGTCTTGTTTTTAAAGTATACACTGATGGCATTAGATAGGCTATGCCGATTCTGGCACAAAATCTTGGGATTTTCAAGGGGGTAGAGTTCACATTTTATCCCCTCATAGATACAATATGCATATTTACATGTCACTTCTCGTCTCGTAGCGATAAATTGAAATATTCTACCTGATATACATACCGGTGTCCAGCTAAGATGCAACGGTCTAACCGGATTATTTATTGCTTTTTTTGGAAAAAGTTTCAATAAATGTGGCTTCGATAATCATTATTCTACACATTTTTAAAATTAGTTTCATAATGTGCGACTTCACGGTTGTACCGGAAGTAGATATCTTTATTATTTTAAATGAGACACCTGTATATTACTGTATTTTTGGATTCCTTGTTAAAATTTAAATAACAATACGTTAGCATACATATTGGGCTAGGTTGTATGCTCTTCGAATTACAATGCGATTTTCTCGAAAAAAATAACATTTGTAGATGTCTGCGGTGTTTTGCAATATCTCCGGAAATACGAAAGTTAGAAAGATGCGGTTTTCAGTTTTCGCCTTAATTAGAAACAGCACACGTCTTTTATTTAAAACTTGTTGGGTTTACATTACGGAATTATTAAATAGGGCTCTGTAATTTTTCGAAACTCTAAATCATGGAAAACTTGATTTTTTTTAAACTGAATTGGAAATTTTTACATAAATGCATGTAAATTTGATTTTCTTTCGATTTATACAATGCATTGATGTCTATCTCAAAGGTTTTGGAGATATTTCGCGATTTTTCAGTTTTTCATGATAAGATACGTATGCGAAGCGCCAGCCACTTCCCCTCGCATTTCATCAGGCTTGGGACTAAATAACAAACAAAGTAAGTTTTGTCGTTAGTTTTAATTTTTTGTCGTTTAATTAATCGAATTATTGATAATTAAATAAAGCAATGTGTATATTTTTAAGTTTTTTTACCAATATATAATTAGTTACGTAATCCAATCAATAAACAGTACGTGATAGAAAAAAAGTACTAGGTGTTCTATTAAGCGATTTGTTAAATAATACGGAAAATTGAAGTGGGTACTTATTTTA
>RXPK01003990.1:0-20175 GCA_004143645.1 Protaetia brevitarsis | reverse complement strand
TTACGAATAATAAAAAAAAAAATTGATTGTAATATGCAATTAAATTAATAGGCTGGAAGTTTAATTTCATTTAAGTATTATATTTTAATAATAGAACGGATGTTAGGATATTATTTCCGTAATAAATTATTTTCAATTACTCCTTCCTAAACCGATATAAATCAAATAAAAAACATTAAAACAGTATTATCTTAGATTACCATCTCCTATTTATTTTTTAAAGGTATTCTATAACGCTGATATAAAAATCTACAGACAACTTTAATTCGTTAAATTTCAATTGTCTTTTGGTCAAAAAATTAAAACAAATACTTGAAAATATATATCGTAAATTTTGTTTTTGCAATATTCGAAAATTTTATTGATTTCACAATACTTAAATTATTTGAAAGAAAGTTATATTGAACCATTTTTCTAGCTCGTGCGAAATACTTGAATCTAATAACAGTGTTTATTATTTCTAAAACACGGCATCAAATAAACTTTGCCCTCTTTAAATACCATTTGGTGAATTTTTAGAACATAGAAATTTTCAAATAAGAGGTTGTCGCATTATTCGTCACAGTTAACCAGCGCGATAGAAAGTGGGATCGCAAATTATTGCGGTGGAGACAAACAGATCAATTCAATTGTGTGTAGTTAGCAGTTCGGAGGAGATAACACAGTCATATACAAAGAAGAAAGTACGAAGAAAGCATACGTTCATTCATTAATAAAAGATCGAATCTAGGAGAATTTATAATTTTGCTTAATAATTTGGAGATGACTGGAACGAATATGTTTTCATATTCAAAATGTTACATGATTTTTTAATTTTGAAAAATATTGTATTTTCGAACCAAATAAAGTAATTATTCTCATCCATTTTTAACAAATTTTTCGTGTCTAAACTACAAACAGGCCATCAAGATATTGAAAGAAGCACGCTCCTTATGCGAGATAAATTATAATTGACTGCAGCGATGGCCGCGGGAGCCCTCACTTGACTGGTACAGCACGGCACGTTTCGTTGCGTGACGGGAGGGATCGGGCATGACAATCCACTTCAGTACCGTTCGCACTGATCGTGCTGTGTTGGAATTGTGGGCGTGTGTTCATATTCTTTTAATATTTCTTTCTTTTTCTCTCCCCGGTTTTTTGACAGCACGTGCGTGGTGAGAGACTAATTTGACAACTAATGTAGCCATAAATATGTTGATATTAAAAGAAACCCCTTTATTATAAAAATGCTTTTGTTTGTTCATAATTCACTATTGTAGATAGAATAAATATTTTAAAGTTATATTGAAATGATTTCGCCCTTTCACACAACTAGCTAATTTTATCGATTGTAGATATATTTTATGTTAATGTTATTTCTTAATTGGAAAAAATGCACGTAAATTTAACTACTTAAAGATATTAATTTAATTATTTTCAATCCCAATAAATTTATTTTTGTGAAGCTACAATGACAAATACATAATTTTAAGTAAAACTTTTTAATAATTAACTAATTTGCAACTTTAAAGACAATCAATGCAACACAACTTTCAACCTGATTTCGCGTTACAAAGTAAGAGAACATTGTTGCAAATTGATCGGCTTCACAAGATTACGTGAATATCGAGAATCTGCAAAGGGCTCAATAACATCGATGGGTCTATAGGCTTATATATGAATCGTAGTGCGCCATCTAGTTAATACCGCTACAGTTTTCGCTGCATGTTGAATGCATAGGGGGACAATTATGAGCCCGAGCGAAAATTTGCCCAGAGGTTCCTGAAGCCTTCACATGATGTCTCTGACCAAAATTTACCTAGATACGTTGTTGAGCCGAAATGGGCTCAAAAGTCGGTCCGCTTAATAACTATCGTGTAATATATGGGTCGGGCTCCGTTATAAACGTTTATGTCTATAATATTATATATATATATATTTATCCCACGCAACTATTTTGCGTCCATGCATTGCCATTGTTACATTACATTTTGCGTCCTCGACTATTTTGCGTCCGTATACGGACGCAAAATAGTTCCGGCCTTATTAATCGAGTAAACCGCTAAGAAAAAAAAAATTGTCCGTACATGACCGTTGGTCATGCCACCAACCATTGCCAGGTTTTTTTCTCATATTTTTTATTCCAACCCGTTTAGTATCTATGATGGAAAATAAGTGAAGCAAAATAGTGCCGTCATATGTAAAATTCATGTATAATTAAGTTCACAGAAATGCCGATAGAGCAAAATAATATACACATGCCGTATATTTTTATTACATACCGCGCATTATTTTGCTCCTTCTACTTGGCAACGTCGCACACATATAGAAGAACCGATGAGGTTAGTGATTGTAAATCAGTAGGCATATGTATGACACAATTTAAAAAAAAATGTTAGAAGTGTTTCTTTTCCTTTGACTAATGAATACATTGTGAAGCATTTGAAAAGTGTCAGTTTAGTAAGAGGTGCCCGGTGACTTTGATTTTTTTATAGAAGTGTTTTCTTACAAAATGTAATATTTACCAGAAATTTATAATTATTTAACTTATACTGCAGTTTCTCTTCCAGATTTCTTTTTTTTTTTTGATACCTCTACATAAATTTTCAGTTAGGTTTCTCCCATTACTTTATTTTAGTTCAATAAGCAAGGATATCTCCCAAAACAATTACAAAATCCAGTTTGGCCACAACAACTATCTTTTAGTTATAGTAAACAAATTCTAGAAAATGGATATCATATGATAGATTTCACTATTGTACTAAAGTGTCGACTATGTATAGACCACCTAATAAATCAATTAGAATCAAAAAAAACAACTTTAATCTGAGAAGACTTTGCCACACGGGAAAGTGAAATCGACTATTCTTTCTTTACAATTTCTCAATTGATTACAGTATGGTATATCATAAGTAATAGCACGGAAGAACTGCCAAGATTGAAGTATGGCACCTGGCGCCCCACCAAAAAAAAACATGTCATAGTCTTGCTTATCCAATAAGTGGGGAAATCGACATTTAAAATAGATTTTCAGTTCAAATATTCAAAACTTGCATTCAGCTTAGGTATCTGATTTCTAGGATGGTACTTAAAGTCTGAGAATGCTTCTTCATTAAGCACACACTTTTTTACCGTTTAATTGATATATCGACAAATGAAATAGCAAACATTTGGTCGATATATCAATTAAACAGTTATTAAGTGTTTTCTTTCATCGACCTCAATCGACACATAGATTAAGTTGGTTAGGGTTAAGATGGTGGATGGATAGGTTTCACTGGCAATCTTTTCAGATCTATATGGGTCACCTTTTTTTCCTAGAAGACACACTCTAATTATAAACGTCTTAATTAGGTCTACTATCCTTGAGGAGCGCCTCTTTTGTGTATTGTTAGCGGTGGGTTCTCCACGCCATGACTAAAAACTTGTCCTCGCCAGGTCGTCGCATTAGCACAGTAAATGAACTGGTGTTTTTCCTCCTCCTGACAAAATCTGCAAATAGCATCATCTGCCAGGCCAATGTGTGTACATATGCCTGTTTAGTTTGCATGACCAGTCAGCAGACCTACTACCAATTTTGACATCTTGACATATTCCTGTCTTTACTCAGTAGGTCTCTAGCAAATTCACGCCTTTGTTCCTTTAGAAATTTTTTTTGCCTGTCTGTGTCCTAGCCACTTTTGCCACTATTCTCTGGACTCATCATGCGTCTAGTTCCTAGCTTTTAGTCTGTGTTTTAGTTGAGACGACATTGGTTATTGTTTATACATATCTCAATTGTTAATTTTTAATAGCTGTTTATGTATATTCTGTGTCGCACAGTTGCCACATACTTACTTATAACGTCATATTGACAAGTGCTGTACCTGCCGTTACAATTAATTTGACACATCAAGAAAGTAGTTCTCATCTTCTCAAATGTGATCGCTGTTACGAGTATACTTCCAACAAATCTGCCCACTAACATCTTTCATGCTTGATCGACGATAAGGAATGGCACGGCTGCACGATAAAATGCATTACTTATAAACGACTTTGAAGTTTGAAATAGACCGACGGGGTATATGAGACCCCTGTAGGTTTATCATGCTGGTTATAAATAAATAAATTTGCGATTTGGTAATGTCAAAAGAAGGACCAACTCTGACGAAGGACCTTAACAAGCCTCGCTTGGAAAGATATCCGCTCTCTTATTTTCCTCATTTTCGAGTGGTTGGGAACTATGCTGATGCAAATCGGGTACCCACCTGATTTAGGGCGCTTACACAGTCCCAAATTACCTTAGACCCAAGTACTTACGTAACGAACGCCTTAAGTGTAGGGTGGTTCGATTTCTCTGACACAATGATGAATTGCAGCAACCTCAGCCTAACTACACCGTTGTATCTCTGCTGAAGCTTACCGTAAGAGCCTCTCTAGGCTTCTTTACATATATTCCAGCTTATATGCCGTAGCCTGTTCCAGAGGTGTCTGTATACCGTTTCGAGTCCGCTCTCACCGGGTGCCCTTTCGGTCCCTCTTATCTGGTATTATAATCTGATATTTTGAAACATGGCATCGCATGGCATCCCCACAAAGAGTGCCTCCTTAAGTTTATTCAATAGTTTTTTGTAGTCAACGCTGTGCAATTTACTTATTATTGTTTGAGTATGCTATATACTATTTCCTTGTATGTAAATATATAGCGGTGGCAGATTTAGAATGACTTCCATTACAGTTGTGGGGATCGATCTCATTGCACCCGTGCCACTTAAAGACGCTAGCCTTTGTACGCCACTTGGCGTTTTGACCGCCTCCGTTTACTACAATTTTGGTCACCATACTACTGCTCCGTACGTTATGCTGGGTCTATAATCATAATGTTTCCATTTGCACTGCTTTTAAAACTTGTTGTGATATATAGTGCCGAAATGCCAGTTTCACAATACGAAAATATGAGATGCATGAGATTTTCTTGAAAATATATGTTCCGGCTCTATATCAAGATGTAATTTACACGTTAAACAAACAATAGGGAAAGATTACTGTTAATGTATGAGTATGTACCTAATACAGCGGATACAAAATTTTATTGATTTTAAATTTTTATTTCTGTAGTCATTTGTAATTAATTGAAGAAGTTGATTCGGTAGAATTTTGTGGCTGGTTTCATGTAAAGTCCTACATAATTGCCAAACGATTCGACTTTTATATTTTTATAAAATAAAAAATACCTTAATTAATTATCTAATCATTAAAATTTATAATTATAATATCTTTCTGGACCTATGGCGTATACAACATCGTTATTATGGCCAAATGTTAATGTACTGGACAACAACACATATACTAAATAATTTTCAAATGCAAAATATTATGATAGCTTGATATGAATGTGCAATTTTTGTTAAGCAGATTTTTTTGTATACTGATAAATTTTAAGAACGGTAGATATTAGTGTTGCAAAAATCACCAGATATCAAAAACCGGTTAATCGATTTTCAGTAAAAAAAAAAAAAAACGGTTTTACAACTTAAGGTAAAAAAACCGTGTGTATTTTTTGAAGTTAATTAAGTTATAAATATTTGTCTTCTGATTTCAAAAATGGATTTTGGTTTTGAAAACTGAATATAGATCATCTTCCTATTCCTTTAACACTGCATTGTATTATTCCTTAGATACGAGTAGTGTATTTCTTTACATAAAGAGGTGTTAATTGCCTTAACTAGGCTTCGCAGCCTGTGTGGTATTTTTTCCGGCAGATTAGCCTTCAAGTTGATTGCTTCCCGCAATGGTAGTCTCTGCCGTTCCAATGAAACGCATTCAAAAACAACGTGATGGGCTACCTTCTTCTCCTTGTTGCATAGTCTACATACAGGTCCATCTTTAAAGACGCTTATTCTATGTGGATACTATCTTAGGCAGCCGTACCATGTTCATCGATTCGGTACCGTTCTAAGCTGTATTCGGTTGCTAAATGCCTGGATGGTTGCCTCATTATCCCTTTGTTGTGTTTGTCCTCATACTGTTCCAGTAAGCCTGGTGTTTCTTTTCGGTCCACTCAGTTACTGCATCACGTATCGCAGTATTGGTTATCTGGAGAGCTGGGTCAGATCCAATGAATTTTATGGAAGAGTCCTTATTAGCATTTGCAAGTTCGTTGCATGCTATGTCCTTATGCCCTGGTATTCACACCAAAGTAACTTTATTGTGTTTAGTCAGTAGTTCAAGATTTACCAAGCAGTTCCAAGTTAGTTTTGAGGTTACTTAATAGAATACTGCTTTAGAGCGGTTCGATTGTCGGATAGGATACTGATCAGCTTGCATACCAATTTTGGGTTTGCTGTCCAACCATCCCGTTCACGATAATCTTGAAGGGTTTGTCGAAGGAGATTTTGAGAGTAATTGTATCACTGCCCATTTAAAAAATACGGTTGTGTTATGTTATTCTGACATTCCTAGGAGTTTCCATGCTTGCCACCCCATTAATGTAAATAAAGAGAGTAGATTTGACATGGTTTCCATAGTAGATTTATGCAGCTGCAGTGATGCACAAGCAAGCTAATCTTCGTCTCTTTGCGAGTTTAATAATCGTCTTCCTCTGCGTGGTCTTTGTCCACCAAATCAGGGATCCATAGGTTAACAAAAGGCTTACAAGATGTCAATCTCGATGTTTTCCGAATTGTTCTAAGGGTTTTCATTCATTCATTAAAGTTAGGGTGGGCACTTACTGTCCGGGCACTTGAGCTAGGTGCTCATTGTACCATCCCTATTAATTCTCTTATTTCTACTCGAGCAGCTTGGTGTTCTCTATAAAGCCCAGTATCTTGCCCACTGGAAACTTGAGAACCTTCGAGGGCTCCAATAGATCTCTCCCGAAATATTCTGCCTGAGTACCTTCAGTTCCTCACATGTGCAGATTACATGTAAACTCGTTTCCTCCTGTAGTTCGCATCTTCTACACCACGGTTCGCTTACCCGGCCTGTGTTGTATAGATGTTTTTGCAGGAGACAGTGTCCAGCTACCCGCCCAGTAATGGTTTTAACTTCTTTCTTACTGCACCTGAGTAGGTTATCATAGAAACTAACATCCCCATTCCCTATCGGGGCTTTGGTAATTCCACATACGGGCTCTGAACCCATGAAGTGTCTCTTAGAGCCTCAATCGGCTAGTTCGTCGGCTATTACATTACCATTTACTTCATCATGTTCCGACACCCAAATCAGAGACACCGTGTAGTCTCGTGCCAGTGCATTGAGAGATTGTTTGCAGTCTCGAACTAGTTTTGACCTAGTTAGTGGTTCGAGAATGCCTTAATGACAGCCTGGCTGTCAGTCATTATATTAATTTTCCTCCTCATGTAGTCCCCTTTTGCAATCATTTCTGCACAGGTTGCAAGGGCGAATACCTCTGCCTGGAAGACTGTTGTATGTTTCCTCAGGCTTATGGATATCTTTGATTAGGACTGGGCCCACAAATACCGGCTCCTGTGCCCTGGCTGGATTTGGATCCGTCCGTGAACCAATTATCATTAGCAGTGCTCTCACTACGTGCCTGGTCTCTGTTCGGTATGGAGATTTTCACCTTTTCAGTGAAGATAATTTCAGGTGCCATGCTATCCGTGGGCATTTGCAGCAAGGCCCGTCGAGCATCGTGCCCGTAGTATAAATGTGCCCTCCCACCCTGAAGTTGGGATGTCACAGGTTGTTGGCTTTCAGTCTGGGATCGCATTCATTGCTCCGCCCTCACATCAAGCTCCAAAGGGGGAGGCCCACAAGTCTCCAAAGAGGCGTCCCTCTGCTGTTAATTACACCAGTGATACCAGCAAGGGTTATCATTAATGCCATTAGCTATTACATTTATTTGTCATGTGGTCAAGTGTTGATTCCAAGTTAGTTTCGAGTCAAGAACCACTCCTGAGGATTTGAATTCTTGACTGAATTGCATCTTTTCATTATGAAGAGTTGGTGGCTTTAGGTCACCCAGCTTTCTTTTTTTCGTGAAGGAAACTAGTGTAATTTTCACAGGATCATCAACCTTTAGGTTTTCTTTACACACTACCCTTGTTGGTTCAAAACCTCTGAGTACTGAAATGATGCTTGTAAGAAGTTTGTAATTGGTGATATTTCTTAGCAGTTCTTTCATTTGCCAAATACTTCCAGAAAGTAAGTATATTTTGGTTTCAAAACTTTTGGTTCGCAGGAAATCAGTTCCGAGGTATTAGTTCGTACCAATATATTTTATATTTCCCAGATAAGCATAAAATGTGCTTTAAAACCATAATAATTAGTACTAAATAAGACTTTATTTTTTTTAACACTCACATTATGTTTCTATCAGCTTCACATACAAATAATTCTCAAGCATTAAAAAACGGTGCTAACCTAATTTTCAATTCAATTAGTTATCAAATTCAACCAAACCTCATACAGTGTTCTCGACTGGCGATATACACTTTATTTCGACTAATTTACGTCCACCACGAAAGAACACAAAAATACAGTTTTATATTGATCCTATATTAAATATGCTATATTGCTTCCTATATACGTTTATTTCGACCAACATGTGGCAACGTGGCGACGCATTATACTTAAAGTTTATACAAAAAAATATACATCGGACGCAAAATAGTTAGCAATTTGTCTGAAAATATACGCAGTGGACGCAAAATAGATAGGCAAATGTAAGGAAGCAAAAAAGTGCGTAGAATGAAAAATCGTATAATTTCATTTTAAAGCTACAGCAATAAAAAAGTGATCGGCGTTATCCATTTTTTCCCGCGGTTCAATATACGTCACTAAAATGCGTCTAACTACACTCCTTCCTGGGGACGCACTACGACCGCGTTATGAAAGGAAGCAAAATAGTTAGCGGGATGTAAATATATATATATATATATATATATATATATATATATAGTGATAAACAGTATGTTGTAAAGCCCACTATATGAATGGCTAGTTGTTGAACCCTACATATATAAACATACATTTCAAAGCCCGGTGTATGTAATATAAATACATCGGTTTTTGTTGAGCCCTGCGGTGTTGCCACTAACTATTTATGACAAAACCGATGCCAGTATGTTTTTCCCATGTTCCTTAGCCCTTATTAAATTTTTTAGAACAGATACGTTATCAAATTAAATAATAATTTACGAAAATGAGTGGTTTTTCTTTCTTTTCTTGGTTTTGAGGTCCTTTTTTATAAAAATATAGAAATATATACAACGTTTCGCTTTATTCAAAAGCTTTTTTAAATGATAAAGACATGTAAAAATATCAATTTTAAATGGGGTAATGTTATTTATAAATATATTTTTTTGGTGTAATAAATGATAAAATCATAATTGTTTTATTTATTATAAATTTTTAATATATCTTTTTATTTTATTTACAGATTGCCTTCAATCTACTATGTTGATTTGATTATTATTATTAACTAAATGTGAAAACATTAAATATTGTATTTCAGATTTCTAAAAATATGTATTAGTCATAAAATTAAGTTATTTAGTTTTGTGAAGAATTAAATTGATTTTTAAAAATATAACAATTTAACACAAAACAAAATTTAAGAATACGTTATATACTAGAAATGATTCAAATTTATAAGCGAAAATGAAACGCATTGATGATGAACAGACATACAATACTTCATAAAACTATATAACTTCACTTTATAATTAATATATCTAAATTACAATAATATTTTTAGAATCTATTTAATTACAAATTTAATAATATTTTCATATTCAATTAATATAAATAATCAAATGTTGATTATTTTATTATTAATTAAATGATTGTGTTTCAAGATATTGATATTGAAGCACAATCTGTAAATAAAACAAAAAGATATATTGAAAATTTATAGTAAACAAAACAATTATGATTTTGTCATTTATTAAACAAAAAAAATATTTATATTTTTCATGTTTAAAAAAGCTTTTGTAATAAGAGCGAAACGTCGTTATACATTTCATTATTTTTATAAAAAGTGCCTAAAATCCAAGAAAAGAAAGGAAAACAAAAATATGATCAGAAAAACACATTTTTTAAAGAAATGAGTGGTGGTCCTAGTAAAATCATGAAAAGATGCTTTTCTTCAATACGAAATAATATATAATAATATCAGTGAAAGTAATTGTTCGAGCAAGAGTTTAGAGCTAGAAATCCAGTATCTTTCGAATAATAATAACAAAAAAATTAAGAGCTGGAAGGTTTACATCTTTCTTTAAGTAATTATATTTTTAATAATTACGGAAAAACGGGATTGTTAGGATATTATTTCCGTAATAATTATTTTCAAATTACTCCTTCCTAAACCGATATAAATCAAATAAAAAAATAAAACAATAATTATCTTAGATTTAGATCTCCTATTTATTTTTAAAGGTTATTCTGAATAATCCTGATATAAAAATCTACAGACAACTTTAATTCGTTAAATGTTCAATTGTCTTGGTCAAAAATTAAAACAAATACTTGAAAGATATATTGTAAATTTTTGTTTTTGCAATATTCGAAAATTTATTGATTTCACAATACTTAAATTATTTGAAAAGAAAGTTATATTGAACCATTTTTCTAGCTCGTGCGAAATACTTGAATCTATAACAGTGTTTATTTATTCTAAAACACGGCATCAAATAAACGTTGCCCTTCTTTAAATACTATTTCGGTGAATTTTTAGAACATAGAAATTTTCAAATAAGAGGTTATCGCACATTAGCTCGTCACAGATAACCAGCGCGATAGAAAGTGGGATCTCAAATTTTTGCGGTGGAGACCAACAGATCAGATTCAATTTGTGTGATGGCAGCAGTTCGGATGATAGTAGTAATCACATTACTATTAACAGAAGAAGAAAAAAGTACAAAGAAAAAGCGGACGGATTCATTCCATTAACAAAAAAAGATCGAATCTAGGAGAATTTTATAATTTGCTTAATGATTTGGAGGAGGATGGAACGAATTTTTTTCAGTTATTTCGCACGAGCTAGAAAAATGGTTCAATATAACTTTCTTTTCAAATAATTTAAGTATTGTGAAATCAAAAAATTTCGAATATTGCAAAACAAAAATTTACGATATATCTTTCAAGTATTTGTTTTAATTTTTGACCAAGACAATTGAACATTTAACGAATTAAAATGTCTGGTAGATTTTTAATACAGGTTATTCAGAAATAACCTTTAAAAAATAATAGGAGATCTAAATCTAGATAATTATTGTTTTAATTTTTTAATTGATTTATATCGGTTTAAGAAGGGAGTAATTTGAAAATAATTATTACGGAAATAATATCCTAACAATCCCGTTTTTCCGTAATTATTAAAAATATAATTACTTAAAGAAAGATGTAAACCTTCCAGCTCTTAATTTAATTGCATAAATTTACAATCAGATTGTTTTGTTATTATTATTCGAAAGATACTGGATTTCTAGCTCTAAACCTCTGCTCGAACAATTTACTTTCACTGATTTATTATATTATTTCGTATTGAAGAAAAAGCATCTTTTTCATGATTTTACTAGGACCACCACTCATTTCTTTAAAAAAATGTGTTTTTCTGATCATATTTTTGTTTTCCTTTCTTTTTCTTGGATTTTAGGCACTTTATAAAAATATAGAAATGTATAACGACGTTTCGCTCCATTACAAAAGCTTTTTAAAACATGAAAAATATAAATATTTTTTTTTGTTTAATAAATGACAAAATCATAATTGTTTTGTTTACTATAAATTTTCAATATATCTTTTTGTTTTATTTACAGATTGTGCTTCAATATCAATATCTTGAAACACAATCATTTAATTAATAATAAATAATCAACATTTGATTATTTATTATTAATTGAATATGAAAATATTATTAAATTTTGTAATTAAATAGATTTCTAAAAAATATTATTGTATTTAGATATATTAATTATAAAGTGAAGTTATATAGAGTTTTATGAAGTATTGTATGTCTGTTTCATCATCAACTGCTTTCATTTCGCTTATAAATTTGAATCATTTCTAGTATATAACGTATATTAAATTTTTTCTGTGTTTAAAATTGTTATATTTTTAAAATCAATTTAATTCTTCACAAAACTAAATAACTTAATTTATGACTAAATACAATATTTAGAAATCTGAATACAATATTTAATGTTTTCCACATTTAGTTAATAATAAATAATCAAATCAACATAGTAGATTGAAGGGCAATCTGTAAATAAAATAAAAGATATATTAAATTTTTTTAGTAAATAAAACAATTATGATTTTATCATTTATTACACTAAAAAAATATATTTATAAATAACATTACCCATTAAAATTGATATTTTACATGTCTTTATCATTTAAAAAAGCTTTTGTAATAAAAGCGAACGTTGTTATATATTTCTATATTTTTATAAAAAAGGACCTCAAAACCAAGAAAAAGAAAGAAAACTCACTCATTTTTCGTAAATTATTATTTAATTTGATAACGTATCTATTCTAAAAAATGTAATAAGGGCTAAGGAACATGGGAAAAACATACTGGCATCGGTTTGTCATAAATAGTTAGTGGAACACCGCAGGGCTCAACAAAACACGATGTATTTATATTACATACACCGGCTTTGAAAGTTATGTTTATATATGTAGGGTTCAACAACTAGCCATTCATATAGTGGGCTTCACAACATACTGTTTATCACTATATATATATATATTAAATAAAGGAAATTCAGTGAGGACTGAGGATGTATTCCACTGATATATATTAGATTATTACTGCTGTGAAGCAAATTTTGGAGAAAATGTAAGTAAAACTCGTATTTAAGTAACGTAACGTTCGGCTATGTGTTTAGCCTTCTTCAACGTTATTAACTACGTAGGTGTTAAACATGTATGGACACTTTACATCTTCGCATTACTGTATAACTCGACAAGATATAAACACATTTTAAAATTATTTAAAAATTGGACAAACACAATTAAAATATTATAACATGTTTAAAAGATGTATAACATTATTTGAGGTCTCAAACGTACTGCAAAGTACGTACTGCAACGTACTGCAAAGTACGTTTGAGACCTCAAATAATGTTATACATCTTTTAAACATGTTATAATAATTCTGCCTTACACAAAGATATAAATAAAAAAAAACTAGACTGTATACAGACAGAAACAAACAAACATTGAAGAAAAAGAAAGAAACAGTATATGTATAAATATAAAATTTAGATGCATGGATGTGCCAAAAATTCCTCGATTTCCTAGTATTCGCCCTCGACTAGCATGCGCTTAACCCTGTGTTTGAGGGCTCCATGAGGTAGACTCTTCAGATGTTGCGGAAAGTGATTATAGAGTTTACACCCCCAGAACATATCATATATCTACATTTTATATAGGTAACTATATGAAAATACTCTTTCGAGCATATCCAAGCATTTTTTTGAAAGAAAATGACACAAACGTCTTACTGGATCATAAAGTTGTTTAGTAATAATGAGCTTAAAATATAAGTTAGAATAAGAACAAAGAAATTAGAAATAATTGATTATTAGGTTATTTTATTATCCAGAAATATTAAGTTCCAATTATCCAATAAGATGTTTATGTCTTAACTTAATGCAGATTCTCTACTTAAGTATTCAAGATAAGATATTAATACTAGATTTAAATCTGAAAGATATATTAATTATATTGTAAGGGAGAAAAGAGTAAAAAACTCGTTCTTTCGTTCACAAAATGTATTAATATATAATTACTAGTTTCGGCTTGTAACGTCCACCTTCAGATCAACGTTAATCGTAATAGACAATAATCCTATTTGACGTTGATCGAAAGATGACCGTTACAAGCCGAAACTAGTAATCACATGTTAATACATTTTGTGAACGAAAGCACGAGTTTCTTATTCTTTTCTCCCTTGCAATATCAATCGTTCATCGGATACTACAACACAATATATTAATTAGTTGGATTACAGAGGGTTTACAAAAATTTTGATAAATATTGCAAGAATAAGCATTGTTTTAAAAAATAAAAATATTACAGAAAAGGTCGATAAGAAAAGCCAATGGTTACTGAGAATCTGTTGCATTAAATTAACACATTAAATTTTAATCAACAAAATACATTAAAAAATCGTATCACCTTCAGTTTTTACTTGGGCGCATTTTTATTTTTATTGCCTTCTTCTGGATATATTTTTAAAAAATACCTTTGCAAAACCTTTAACGTATTGGATGCCTCTTTGGAGTATTCTAAATTAAAATTGAAATCGCCATCATTTGTTGTAATACTGATGTAAACGAATCCGTTTGGTCCAACAACTGCCGTTCGATCATTAAACAATGCAACTTAACATTTCCTAGAAAAGAAAAACATATGAAACAAATATATTTTTATTAATACCTATAATAATTCTAAGCATATTATTAAAGGTGTATTCACTTCCGTCTCTTGAAGTTTAGATTATCCCGATTATCCTGTCATCTGTCTAAATGCCGCACTTGTATTCAAACTGCGTAACTCAAACGCATGCGCCTTGTATAGTCGACGGCTATGTAATGTATTCTCGTAGCGGGTTTAACTTTTGATCAAGGGACACAATATAATGCAATTTTTAAAAAAAAAGACATTTTTGAATACTTTATGTGTTCTAATCAAATAACTTTTTTTATAATTTCAATTCACTAATCTCTCCTTTTAATAAATGAATGTTGAAATACTCTTAGAAACAACAAATGAAAACATGACATGTGCTTATTTACATATGTAGGTACAATTACCTCAAAAAATTATGACCGCGGTTGGTAAAACGAATTCGTAGAGGTAATTCTAACATATCTACTTTAAACGCAATGCCATCGTAATCCGCGACGCAATGAACTATCGTCTCGAAAGATAATACCCTTTACGGTGCCCGACAAAGATGCCGCCCAGAGTTAAAGCATTTGCAGTTGCCGGCAAAGGATTTTATATAATAATTCTGATTTCTAATTCTCTTGTTTACGTCGAAATTTTATTTCAATCAGTTGTTCGTACTTTTTTTTCTTATATTTGAATTATCATTAACTTTAGTCACCTGGGTGCGTTATATTAGTATTTATAATAAACATATTTAAACAATAATTTATTTTTGTAGATAGTTTAGTTTAAATTGTTTTATTTCAGTTATAATAGGGTATATATAAGTTACAATTACATGAATAAATAAATGTCCACAATCTATATATATCTTTTTTAACTTTAGAAATATCAATGCAAGTTTACTTGTTTAGTTATATACAATAGATATACTATATCAAAAGTGAGAATATTGAAAAAGAAACGATTTACTTGCTTTCTCATTCATTTGAAGGGAAGAACTTTCTATGGAAAAATCCCTAGAAAAACAAAATAAAATTATAACTAGATACTTTTTTGTAATAATAGGTTTATCAAAACAATTTCATGTATGGTCTTGTTCATATTTTTCATGTTACTATCGAATTATCTTAATTTTTAAAACTCAAAACATCTAATCCACATTTTATGCAGAAATTCCAACAAATGTAATTCGACTTGTGCCGTCATAAAAAGCCATAGGAATAAAACATTAAAAAAGAATAACTATTTTTTTTTTAGTAACTATTAAAATAATTTTTAATAAAAAATAATATTTTTCCATATTTTCTAGACTTTTTCAATAAAAATTGCTATTTGGCATTTATGCCTGATAGATTATTTATACATCCATATTAAGAATTTTTTATAAAATTAAACCTTAAACAGTTTTTTGTAACTGAAGTAATGGTTTCCATAAATTTATTTCTTCAAATAATCATACAAGAACACATTTTAAATATTTGCACAAATTATGCCATCTGGTCACGTGCGAGTAAATCGATGGCTAAAATAAACAAAGGAAAGATATATATGCCGACAATCGTTCCGAAAGGTAATCCGATGCCGAAATATTTTCAGCTAGATTTACATTCGCAGTGTTTTGTTTTACAGTTTCCGCAGAAGAATTCAATAACAAAATAATTCTTAGAAACTACACACGCGCAATCGCTTGTAGATTAAAGGAGATGTATCTTTCTTTATGTTTCCTTATGGCTTATTTTCCCTATGTCATCTTTTTTTGAGTCGATAGTACATATATTATCAAGTAAATGCTGAGGAAGATACCTGATACGTATAAATTTTAATTAGAATTTCACGTCGTTTGTATTGTCCACATTCCGCTTGTATTTTTACCAATATAAGGAGCTAATATTCCACGAAATACATAATTTTTCTTTACCACTAAGCAAATTTTCCAAATGGGAGAAAAATACTTCATTTATTGAAGTACTTTTCCATTAAAATCGATTTACCAGGCAAAGTTGCACCTAGTTTGTGGCAATCTGCGGTTTACACTCTTTTTGGTGTAATTTTACCTCGTATTTTATATTTTTTTCACACACCGGCGAAGTAAATTTACCAACTTTTTTTTAGGGTGTACTACGTGGTTTAGCTACAAGATTATAAATTGGTTTTGGCATTTTAAGAATGATTTTTTAAAGTAAATGTTTCTTTTTAATTAATGAACACCTACTTAATCCCATTCTCATCCAAATAATTAGTTATATAATATATATATATATAACTAATAATAATAAATAATAATTTTTATCTTCTCATCAGTTTCACATATTTTTAAAGGTTTTGGAAAGATTACATTACATATACATATACCGGGTGTGCTATTAGTATATCAGCGAAATTTAGCACGAAAACTACCAACGATAGAAAAATAAATCTTCAACTTCCCACAGCCACCTTCAACTTTTTTATTTGAAATGGATTGCTGTATTTTTTGTAATTGGTTTGCTAGCGACCTAAAACAGCTTTTAAATGATATATGGGTATGTACACTTCCGACAATTAGTTTTGGTCATATACCAAATTTTTTCAAAATTTTAAATTTGCCATTTCTGAGATTTTAAGTTTTAGTAACGGATGCAGTATCGCACGTTATTATTTTGAAGGGTAGCACTTTATGTGTTTCAAGGTGATGTAACGTAAAATTATATATAGGGTGTTAAATTTGTCACAGTACATTTATCGAAATTCAAATGCTTTTCTTTGGATATTTTTAAATGGAACCTATATTTTCCGATATTGACAGCAAATTTCCTTTAAAATTACCTTCAAAACGGTACCAGTAACGGTAAAACTTATTTCCAGTAGCACTGGTGGATCATTTTGTATAAAGTTTCTACAAACTCTACAATTTAAAGTATTGTCAAAGAAGAATGGACTACGGTATTTGCTACGATGCCTTTCCAAGTGTGGACACTCCATTTGTGTTGATACAAAATAGGTTGCACAAAAAGAGGGTTACTTGTATCACAGTAGTGTGAATTTTTCTTGTTCATTATTTTAGAATTGGAAAATATTGCTTTGAAAAGCACTATCTAAAAAATGTGTATTTTGACGTAATCATAAACGCAGCCAATCACAATACATAAGTCTCTTCTCAAAATCGGTTTGTAGTAAGCCATGGCGAGCACTAATTATATTGGGGTGTAAGTCGTGTTTCTTTTTAATTCGCCTCGTGGTAGTATCTAATTGCAATTCCAAAAAAAAAAACTACTAAAATTTACTTTGTGTGGAAATTTTTACCAGAGATTTGACGCTTAGCTATAGATTCTTAGTTTTTGTTTAAAAATCATTGCCATCCAGCCATATTGGTGTTCCGTATATTGAATATTGTAAACATATTGTTTGGTCTTCTCAACTGTAAACAGCATTACCTATCAGGTGATACACCAGTGGGTTTATTTTATCGCCCTAGCGCGGTAAAGCGCACGGCATTTTTTCTCATTTCACAGTTACTTTCAATGTAAAATATGCATAATATCCTTTAACTTACTTACAGAGAAAAACACCTTTACCGGTATTTTTATTGAGTAAAGGTGTTTTTTTTTGCTATTTTAATTGTTATTGACAAAAAATCATCTTTAAAAAATTGCACATACCCATATATCATTTAAAAGCTCGCTATCAAAGTAATGACTAAAAAATATAGAATCTTTCTAAAACAGAAAAGTTGAAAGTAGCCGTGAGAATTTATAACACCATAATTTTACTAAATGCACGGTCACGTATTACATATGCACAGAAAAACTCATTTTTCTATCTTTGGCAGTTTTCGTGGTAAACGCCGACACACTATAGCGCGCCCAGTATAATCGAAACATACATACATAGTGCACTAAATAATTTAAGTTATCAACAGTGCGTTTTATTTATGAAAAAAAATCTACCTAGAAAAAAAAAAGATCTGAAAAAATTAATTTATTTTCAAATGCAAAACAGGAAAAGGAATTATCCATTACCACAAAGGATTTTTCAACAGTTTTACTGTAAAACTTTTTAAAGGTAGTATCTACGTCTTCCAGTACTGAAATCGTTTTCTCAACATCACAACATGTAAGGAAATCAAAAGTAAAATACAGACAATAAATATATTCAAAAGACCACATAATGTAATTTATAATTATTAGCTCAACGCAAATACAAAAACTACCTGTTAGGGTTTTATATGTTAAATTCGGGTTAACTTATTCTAGTATTTTGCTTTATGTAAATTTAAACAACCTAAATTTGAATTCGAATTTGTTACCAACGTAATAACAAAAACCAGCGTGACTGGCAGAATACACAAAATGTCAGATAGTAATTTGAACGAAGTTTGATACTAGTTGCGAACAGAAACAGCAGTAATTTGTTTGATTAGTTTAATGTAGTATAAAAATAAAGAACATTTATAACAACGGTGTTTTTCTTACTACGAACCAGTGCACATGTACAACACTACCTAATATGCGTATACTGATTTGCTACTATAATGAAGGCAGTGTGCAGAGCGCATATAATATAGCCATATTATGCAAGTAATGTCATCCTTTCGTAAATTTGCCGCTCAGTGGATAAGATAGAGAAAAAATTGTGCAAGTAGCTGGGTAATTTCATGCACACAAGAGCCAACGTAATTGTCTACTATCTCATAATAACGAATTCCTCATAATGAATATGAACAGAGAAGTATGCAGTTAATAAGCCCCTAGAATGTATTTTCAATTTCGTATTTCACTATTGCAACACAATACCGTGTCTCATTGTATCAGATAGCAGTTTTAAATGAATTCGGAGTTTCAGAAAAGTAATAATACCAATTCATTATTGTTGGTTACATTCACAATTTAACATTTTGTATGCTTTTATACCAGATTAAATTCAAATATAATTCGTTTAGTTTGTATAAAATTTTCTCCATTTTGTTAAAACAACTTATGCAGCTGAACGTTAAAGTACCTACTTAAAATAGGAATTATATTGATCGCTCAATCGATTTTTAGGAAATATTCCGACAGGTAAAAAAAAAAAACCTAACTTTTCAAAAAAAAAATATATTTTGAGAAGTTCATATATAACCAATATTGTAAATATTAAGCTTTACATTTTGTAATTTACTTTCTATAATTTTAGCATATTTTTTTTTCTTCTAAAAAGAACACACGAAATCAATAAAATTTCTTACATTCTTTAAAATTTTAAAACTAGATATATATTATACACCATTAGTGGAATATTCACTAAGGTATAATTCAGCTGCATTTGGCCATAGTGGCAATCGTAATTGAAGATACTGTAATGATGATTCTATGTCTACTTATAATAAGTTTCAATTTTCTTATTAAAGTGAAATCCATTCTTGTCATATTTATGAAAAAGAAGAGTATAAACATAAATTATTGGACAATAATCGAACATATACTATAACTGGCATGTTTAGTTTATATACAGCGAATATTAACGATTATATGTGATGGCAATGTGAAAAATCTACTTCCTGCAATGAATGAAATAGACTGCATGAAGGTCGTATTTTGAAGTGGACGATCGTGAATGATAGTGAAAACTTACTGTGGTTTACTTACTCTTTTTTTTTAGTTAATCAGCTGTCATTAATAAATATGAAATCAACATATTTGAATGTAACATTTGCGGATCATTAAAGTTAATTATTAATATTATTAAGCGTTAACTATAGCGCAAGTGTAATTCCTTACATTTAATCATTATATTGACCTAATCGGTTTTTTAGTCCTCCATTAAGGAGGAGAAAAAACGGCTTGATTAACAAACCTATTAGGTCAGTAATGATTAACTTATACTTTCAGG
>RXPK01003989.1:0-64225 GCA_004143645.1 Protaetia brevitarsis | reverse complement strand
AAAAAGAAATCTTTAGTGAAAGTATATTGGTAGTGGAAGAAGAAAAATGGAAGCTTCTTCGGCAGAAGTTAACACCAACCTTCACTGCAGGAAAAATGAAAACGATGTTCTTCACTATGCTGAATTGTGTGAGTTCTCTCGTTGAAGTTATCGGAGATATGTCTGCTAGGAAAGAAGTGATAGATGCGACAGACATGATGAAGCGATTTACTATGGATGTCACAGGGTCCTGTGCATTTGGAATAGAATTTAACAGTTTCAAAACTCCCGACTCAGATGTGCTAAAGAATATCAAAATCCTTATGGCACAAAATTGGCTGAAATATTTAAAAATTATTTTCATGTTCACTTTCGCCAGAATGTCTAAAATGTTGGGTTTAAACCTAGTACCTAAAGGCCCGTCAAATTTCTTTACCCGTATTGCAATGGATACGTACAATTATCGCAAGAAGAGTGGCGTTAGGCGAAATGATTTTATGCAATTGCTCATCGATTTGAAAGACCAAGGTTCCAATGAGGGACATGAAGCGCTCACTTTGAAAGAATTAATTGCGCAAGTGTGTACTTTCAATTTGGGTGGTATCGATACCGCATCCAACACTCTTTCGTTTTGCCTGTTTGAGTTATCCCAAAATACTGACATACAGGATAAGCTGAGAAGAGAAATAAAGCAAGTGCTTAATAAGTATGACGGAAAAATCACATATGTATCATTGCAAGAGATGACATATATGGATCAGGTGATCAATGGTTCGTTATTTCGCTTTTTTTAATTTTTTTTGTTACAGCATAAAATCAAAATGAATACGAAAGAAGTAATCGTGGTCCGTGGTCCTTTTTAGATTGAGTTGAAATTATTGTGAAAATTCTCAATTAGTCTAATAGTAATTACCACTGTTAGTGGAAACATATTTTGGTGTCAGATCTCAGCGGCGTACGGCTGAATATATTTTAATTTAGAATATACCTCGGAAACTGAAGTGTTTACCACAATTATGAGTCTTAAACAATCTGCTCTAGAAGATGTATACGGCATGATGTCATCCATCTTAAAGTACGTAGGTCCTTTTATTTCTGAATCCTTAGCCAGGCTCTTAAATTTCTGTATCCGTGATCATGTTTTTCCCGATGAGTTGAAAACAGATAAAGCTATACCATTCCACAAAAAGAAGGCAATGTAAATGGCTCTGGGATGTTATCGACCAAATTCTATTTTACTGGTCATATCCAAGGTGTGCGAAGAAATATTAAAGAATAGATTGCTTGATTATTTCAACAGAAAGTCTTTGTTTTGCAAAGAACAATATGGTTATTTACAAAATAAGTCAACAATACAAGCTATTTGTGAACTAATCGATACAGTTATTAATAGTTTCGACGAGAGTAAAAAGGTATCTGAGACAATGTTAGATTTATCTAAAGCATTGCTGATATATATATATATATATATATATATATATATATATATATTTATCCCACGCACTATTTTGCGTCCATGCATTGCCATTTTACATTACATTTTGCGTCCTCGACTATTTTGCGTCCGTATACCGGACGCAAAATAGTTCCGGCCTTATTAATCGAGTAAACCGCTAAGAAAAAAAAAATTGTCCGTACGTGCCCGTTGGTCATGCCACCACCATTGCCAGGTTTTTTTCTCATATTTTTATTCCAACCCGTTTAGTACCTAAGATGGAAAATAGGTGGAAGCAAAATAGTGCGTCATATGTAAAATTCACGTATAATTTAGTTCACAGAAATGCCGATAGAGCGAAAATAATATACTTATGCCGTATATTTTTATTACATACCGCGCATTATTTTGCTTCCTTCTACTTGGCAACGTCGCACACATATAGAAGAATCGATGAGGTTAGTGATTGTAAATCAGTAGGCATATGTATGACACAATTTAAAAAAAAATGTTAGAAGTGTTTCTTTTCCTTTGACTAATGAATACATTGTGAAGCATTTGAAAAGTGTCAGTTTAGTAAGAGGTGCCCGTGACTTTGATTTTTTTATAGATGTTTTCTTTACAAAATGTAATATTTACCAGAAATTTATAATTATTTAACTTATACTATCGTTTCTCTTCCAGCATTTCTTTTTTTTTTGATACCTCTACATGATTTTTCAGTTAGGTTTCTCCCATTAATTTATTTTAGTTCAATAAGCCAAGGATATCTCCCAAAACAATTACAAAATCCAGTTTGGCCACAACAACTATCTTTCAGTTATAGTAAACAAATTCTAGAAAAATGGATATCATATGATAGATTTCACTATTGTACTAAAGTGTCGACTATGTATAGACCACCTAATAAATCAATTAGAATCAAAAAAACAACTTTAATCTGAGAAGACTTTGCCACACGGGAAAGTGAAATCGACTATTCTTTCTTTACAATTTTCTCAATTGATTACAGTATGGTATATCATAAGTAATAGCACGGAAGAACTGCAAAGATTGAAGTATGGCACCTGGCGCCTCCACCAAAATAAAACATGTCATAGTCTTGCTTATCCAATAAGTGGGGAAATCGACATTTAAAATAGATTTTCAGTTCAAATATTCAAAAACTTGCATTCAGCTTAGGTATCTGATTTCTAGGATGGTACTAAAGTCTGAGGATGCTTCTTCATTAAAGCACACAATTTTTTACCTTGTTAATTGATATATCGACAAATGTAAATAGCAAACATTTGTCGATATATCAATTAAACAGTTATTAAGTGTTTTCTTTCATCGACCTCAACCGACACATAGATTAAGTTGGGTTAGGGTTAAGATGGTGGATGGATAGGTTTCACTGCAATCTTTTCAGATCTATGTGGTCACCTTTTTTCCTAGAAGACACACTCTAATTTAATTAGGTCTACTATCCTTGAGAGCGCCTCTTTTTGTATTTGTTAGCTGTGGGGTTCTCCACGCCCATGACTAGAAACCTTGTCCTCGCCAGGTCGTCGCATTACCACAGTACATGAACTGGTGTTTTTTCCTCCTCCTAACAAAATCTGCAAATAGCATCATCTGCCAGGCCAATGTTGTACATATGCCTGTTTAGTTTGCAATGACCAGTCAGCAGAGCTACTACCATTTTGACATCTTGACATATTCCTGTCTTTACTCAGTAGGTCTCTAGCAAATTCACGCCTTTGTTCCTTTAGAAATTTTTTTGCCTGTCTCTGTCCTGGCCACTTTTGCCACTATTCTCTGGACTCATCATGCGTCTAGTTCCTAGCTTTTAGTCTGTAGTTTTAGTTGAGACGACATTTGTTATTGTTTATACATATCTCAATTGTTAATTTTTAATATGCTGTTTATGTATATTCTGTGTCGCACAGTTGCCACATACTTATAAACGTCATATTGACAAGTGCTGTACCTGCCGTTACAATTACTTTGACACATCAAGAAAGTAGTTCTCATCTTCTCAAATGTTATCGCTGTTACGAGCATACTTCCAACGCAATCTGCCCACTAACATCTTTCATGCTTGATCGACGATAAGGACATGGCACTGCTGCACGATGAAATGCATTACTTATAAACGACTTTGAAGTTTGAAATAGACCGACGGGGTATATGAGACCCCTGTAGGTTTATCATGCTGGTTATAAATAAATAAATTTGCGATTTGGTAATGCCAAAAGAAGGACCAACTCTGACGAAGGACCTTAACAAGTCTTGCCTGGAAAGATCATCCGCTCTCTTATTTTCCTCATTTTCGAGTGGTTGGGAACCTATGCTGATGCAGATCGGGTACCCACCTGATTTAGGGCGCTTACACAGTCCCAAATTACCTTAGACTCAGCACTTACGTAACGAACGCCTTAAGTGTAGGGTGGTTCGATTTCTCTGACACAATGATGAATTGCAGCAACCTCAGCCTAACTACACCGTTGTATCTCTGCTGAAGCTTACCGTAACAGCCTCTCTAGGCTTCTTTACATATATTCCAGCTCCTATGCCGTAGCCTGTTCCAGAGGTGTCTGTATACCGTTTCGAGTCCGCTCTCACCGGGTGCCCTTTCGGTCCCTCTTATCTGGTATTATAATCTGATATTTTGAAACATGGCATCGCATGGCATCCCCACAAAGAGTGCCTCCTTAAGTTTATTCAATAGTTTTTTGTAGTCAACGCTGTGCAATTTACTTATTGTTGCTTGAGTATGCTATATACTATTTCCTTGTATGTAAATATATAGCGGTGGCAGATTTAGAATGACTTCCATTACAGTGGTGGGGATCGATCTCATTGCACCCGTGCCACTTAAAGACGCTAGCCTTTGTACGACACTTGGCGTTTTGACCGCCTCCGTTTACTACAATTTTGGTCACCATACTACTGCTCCGTACGTTATGCTGGGTCTATAATCATAATGTTTCCATTTGCACTGCTTTTAAAAGTTGTTGTGATATATAGTGCCGAAATGCCAATTTCACAATAAGAAAAATATGAGATGCATGAGATTTCTTGAAAATATATGTTCCGGCTCTATATCAAGATGTAATTTAACACGTTAAAACAAACAATAGGGAAAGATTACTGTTAATGTATGAGTATGTACCTAATACAGCGGATACAAAATTTTATTGATTTTTAATTTTTTATTTCTGTAGTCATTTGTAATTAATTGAAGAAGTTGATTCGGTAGAATTTTGTGGCTGGTTTCATGTAAAGTCCTACATAATTGCCAAACGATTCGACTTTTATATTTATAAAATAAAAAATACCTTAATTAATTATCTAATCATTAAAATTTATTATTATAATATCTTTCTGGACCTATGGCGTATACAACATCGTTATTATGGCAAATGTTAATGTACTGGACAACACACACATATACTAAATAATTTCAAATGAAAATATTATGATATCTTGATATGAATGTGCAATTTTTGTTAAAGCAGATTTTTTTGTATACTGATAAATTTTAAGAACGGTAGATATTAGTGTTGCAAAAATCACCAGATATCAAAAACCGGTTAATCGATTTTCAGTAAAAAAAAAAAAAACGGTTTTACAACTTAAGGTAAAAAAAACGTGTGTATTTTTTGAAGTTAATTAAGTTATAAATACCTGTCTTCTGATTTCAAAAATGGATTTTGGTTTTGAAAACTGGTTTTGGTTTCAAAATCGGATTGATTTGAGCACTGAATATAGATCATCTTCCTATTCCTTTAACACTGCATTGTATTATTCCTTAGATACGAGTAGTGTATTTCTTTACATAAAGAGGTGTTAATTGCCTAACTAGGCTTCGCAGCCTGTGTGGTATTTTTTCCGGCAGATAGCCTTCAAGTTGATTGCTTCCCGCAATGGTAGTTTCTGCCGTTCCAATGAAACGCATTCAAAAACAACGTGCTGGGCTACCTTCTTCTCCTTGTTGCATAGTCTACATACAGGTCCATCTTTAAAGACACTTATTCTATGTGGATACTATCTTAGGCAGCCGTACTATGTTCATCGATTCGGTACCGTTCTAAGCTGTATTCGGTTGCTAAATGCCTGGATGATTGCCTCATTATCCCTTTGTTGTGTTTGTCCTCATACTGTTCCAGTAAGCCTGGTGTTTCTTTTCGGTCCACTCCGTTACTGCATCACGTATCGCAGTATTGGTTATCTCGAGAGCTGGGTCAGATCCAATGAATTTTATGGAAGAGTCCTTGTTAGCATTCGCAAGTTCGTTGCATGCTATGTCCTTATGCCCTGGTATTCACACCAAAGTAACTTTATTGTGTTTAGTCAGTAGTTCAAGATTTACCAAGCAGTTCAAGTTAATTTTGAGGTTACTTAATAGAATACTGCTTTAGAGCGGTTCGATTGTCGGATAGGATACTGATCAGCTTTGCATACCAATTTTGGGTTTTGCTGTCCAACCCCGTTCACGATAATCTTGAAGGGTTTGTCGAAGGAGATTTTGAGAGTAATTGTATCACTGCCCATTTAAAAAATACGGTTGTTTATGTTATTCTGACATTCCTAGGAGTTTCCATTCTTGCCACCCATTAATGTAAATAAAGAGAATAGCTTTGACATGGTTCCATAGTAGATTTATGCAGCTGCAGTGATGCACAAGCAAGCTAATCTTCGTCTCTTTGCGAGTTAATAATCGTCTTCCTCTGCGTGGTCTTTGTCAACCAAATCAGGGATCCATAGGTTAACAAAAGGCTTACAAGATGTCAATCTCGATGTTTTCCGAATTGTTCTAAGGGTTTTCATTCATTCATTAAAGTTAGGTGGGCACTTACTATCGGGCACTTGAGCTAGTGCTCATTGTACCATCCCTATTAATTCTCTTATTCTACTCGAGCAGCTTGGTGTTCTCTATAAAGCCCAGTATCTGCCCACTGGAAACTTGAGAACCTTCGAGGCTCCAATAGATCTCTCCCGAAATATTTCTGCCTGAGTACCTTCAGTTCCTCACATGTGCAGATTACATGTAAACTCGTTTCCTCCTGTAGTTCGCATCTTCTACACCACGGTTCGCTTACCCGGCCTGTGTTGTATAGATGTTTTTGCAGGAGACAGTGTCCAGCTACCCGCCCAGTAATGGTTTTAACTTCTTTCTTACTGCACCTGAGTAGGTTATCAGAGAAACTAACATCCCCATTCCCTATCAGGGCTTTGGTATATAGTTGACCTTCAGTCGACCTCCATTTCTTTTTTTTTCTTTATCTAACCAGGTCCAGATCTCCCTTTTTGCGGAATTCTTAGTAATTCCACATACGGGCTCTGAACCCATGAAGTGTCTCTTAGAGCCTCAATCGGCTAGTTCGTCGGCTATTACATTGCCATTTACATCCTCATGTTCCGACACCCAAATCAGAGACACCGTGTAGTCTCGTGCCAGTGCATTGAGAGATTGTTTGCAGTCCCGAACTAGTTTTGACCTAGTTATGTGGTTCGAGAATGCCTTAATGACAGCCTGGCTGTCAGTCATTATATTAATTTTCCTCCTCATGTAGCCCCCTTCTGCAATCATTTCTGCACAGGTTGCAAGGGCGAATACCTCTGCCTGGAAGACTGTTGTATGTTTCCTCAGGCTTATGGATATCCTTTGATTAGGACTGGGCCCACAAAACCGGCTCCTGTGCCCTGGCTGGATTTGGATCCGTCCGTGAACCAATTATCATTACCAGTGCTCTCACTACGTGCCTGGTCTCTGTTCGGTATGGAGATTTTCACTTTTCAGTGAAGATAATTTCAGTGCCATGCTATCCGTGGGCATTTGCAGCAAGGCCCGTCGAGCATCGTGCCCGTAGTATAAATGTGCCCTCCCACCCTGAAGTTGGATGTCACAGGTTGTTGGCTTTCAGTCTAGGATCGCATTCATTGCCACCGCTCTCACATAAAGCTCCGACGGGGGAGGCCCACAATGGTCTCCAAAGAGGCGGTCCCTCTGCTGTTAATTACACCAGTGATACCCAGCAAGGGTTATCATTAATGCCATTAGCTATTACATTTATTTGTCATGTGGTCAAGTGTTGATTCCAAGTTAGTTTCGAGTCAAGAACCACTCCTAAGGATTTGGATTCTTGACTGAATTGCATCTTTTCATTATGAAGAGTTGGTGGCTTTAGGTCACCCAGCTTTCTTTTTTTCGTGAAGGAAACTAGTGTAATTTTCACAGGATCAACCTTTAGGTTTTTCTTTACACACTACCCCTTTGTTGGTTTCAAAACCCTCTGAGTACTGAAATGATGCTTGTAAGAAGTTTGTAATTGGTGATATTTTCTTAGCAGTCTTTCATTTGCCAAATACTTCCAGGAAAGTAAGTATATTTGTTTCAAAACTTTTGGTTCGCAGGAAAATCAGTTCCGAGGTATTTAGTTCGTACCAATATATTTTATATTTTCCCAGATAAGCATAAAATGTGCTTTAAAACCATAATAATTAGTACTAAATAAGACTTTATTTTTTTAACACTCACATTATGTTTCTATCAGCTTTCACATACAAAATAATTCTCAAGCATTAAAAAACGGTGCTAACCTAATTTTCAATTCAATTAGTTATCAAATTCGACCAAACCTCATACAGTGTTCTCGACTGGCGATATACACTTTATTTCGACTAATTTGCGTCCACCACGAAAGAACACAAAAATACAGTTTTATATTGATCCTATATTAAATATGCTATATTGCTTCCTATATACGTTTATTTCGACCAACATGTGGCAACGTGGCGGACGCATTATACTTACAAGTTTATACAAAAAAATATACATCGGACGCAAAATAGTTAGCAATTTGTCTGAAAATATACGCAGTGGACGCAAAATAGATAGGCAAATGTAAGGAAGCAAAAAAGTGCGTAGAATGAAAAATCGTATAATTTCATTTTAAAGCTACAGCAATAAAAAAGTGATCGGCGTTATCCATTTTTTCCCGCGGTTCAATATACGTCACTAAAATGCTTCTAACTACACTCCTTCCTGGGGACGCACTACGACCGCGTTATGAAAGGAAGCAAAATAGTTAGCGGGATGTAAATATATATATATATATATATATATATATATATATATATATATGATTGCTAATGAACGTTCGAAACATCAGTACATAGATTCTGGAGTACCACAAGATCTAAGCTGAGGCCGATAATGTTCCTTATAAATGTCAATGATGTATGCACTAATCTTCAGATGTGCCAAACAATTATGTTTGCCGATGACACTACTCTAGTATTTAAAGCAAAAACAGCAGAAGATTTGGCTGAGCTGGAGTCGGTGCTAATAAATTAAAACTAAATGAAAACAAAATACAAAATATCGCATTTGAGACGAGACCAGAGCAGACAAGTTCTGCAAAAATGCTAGGTGTGCACATAGACTCTAACTTAAATTGAAGCACACATATATATTTCTCATGTAATAAATTAAACACGACCGTTTACCAAATCCGGAGAACAGTAGACCTAACAGGGAACATTTTTGTTCCCTAGTTAATAATAGTATTTTATTATGGGCTTGCACGGAATGTAGTGAAAGAGTTTGAAATGTTTTTGAAATACAAAAAAAAATGTGTGAGCTATATTAAAAGTTCGTAGTAGAGAACACTGCAAACCTTATTTTACATATTTAAAAATATTAACTATTCCGTCATTGTACATTTACAGCTGTTTAGTTTTTGCAAAGAATAATTTAGATAATTCAACTTTAACTATTCCTTATCATAGAATATCTTTAACACAACAATCTGTTCAATAGTCTCTGTCTCAGGTTGTCGAGGTAATGTTCAAAGAACCTATTATTCCTCATCAAGTAGCATAAATAACGGCGTACTCCAAGGATCTATCCTGAGCGCCACACTCTTTTTAATTTTTGTAAATAGTCTGCGCCCCGCATTGAACCCGTTGTGTCCTGTCGGAGTATGATCCCCGAGTGGCTAGGGACCAAGGTTAATTTCCTTTGGGTGCCTACCTCATTTAGGAGGCTTACACAGTCCCAAATCAGCTTAGAGTCCACGCTTGTGCAGCTAATCGCTTTAAGTGTAGACTGACTGTCAGAGAAGATAGGGACGCATTTACCCGGCTCGGTACATCTTTCCATTTCTCGGACGCAGTGGTGTATTGCAGCAACCTCAGGTTGGAACACAGTCGTGTCTTTGCTGAAGTTTACCGAAAGAGCCTTTTGTAGGCTTCTTAGCGTACATTTCCTACTCCAACGCCGTAGTCCGTTTTATAGCCGTTTCTATACCAGTTTGAGTCCGCTCTTACCGGAGTACCTGTCTCCCAGTCCTTCTTATCTGGTATTATAACCTGATATTTCCTGTCTAGGTTAAATTCTTGCACCATGACATCACATGGCATTTCTAAAAGGGATGGCTCCTTGAGTTCGTCTAACAGTTTTTTATAGTCAGTGCCGTGCGATTTACTTATCGGTACTTGACTATCCAAAAGTCTGTGTGCTGTGGACCTTGCGGCTCCTTGTATATAAATATGTATTGGTGGCAAGTTCAGAATTACTTCAATTGCGGTGGTAAGGGGCCGATCTCATTGCCCTCATGGCGCACGGACACGCTACCCAGCGTTTTGGCCGCTCCCACCTGCCGCACCTTTAGCCACCATACTAATGCTCCGTACGTTATCATGGGTCTAATTACCCATGTGTATAACCAAAGCCATTTTGGGGCTAAGTCCGCAATTCTTTCCACACAGCTTCCTGCACCTACCTAGGGCGATAGTGGCTTTGTTGGTCAATTTTTGGACATGTGAATTCCATGTAGGTTTTTGATCAAACCATACCCCCAGGTATTTCGCCTCTTTGACATATGGAATCCTTTCGACTCCTATCACTAGTGGCTGTAAGCCTTCTAGTGTTCTTTTTCTGGTGAACGTGACAACGTGTTTTTTGAGCATTGACTGATTGTCGCTCTTGTTTACACCATTTGTCAACCGTGTTTAGAGCGGTTTGCATGTGCACCACCAGAACCTATGAAAACCGCCCTCTGACGACTATTGTAAGGTCATCAGCATTTCCCAGGCAATGGAATCCCTTTCCGGTCAGCTTCCGGAGTAGGTCATCAAATAGGGTACTCCACAGCAAAAGAGAAAGAACTCCACCCTGCGGGCATTTTATTGGAATTAGATTATGTTGGATTTTCCTGTGCCACCTATGGTTGAAGTGGAATTGTGTTTGCAAGAAGTACCAGCACGGTTGTTTTCACAGCTGTTTTGATAAATCGAACCATTATTTACATAACTGCAACACGGCCTCAAAATACCTTACAATTCGGTGCCGCTTCCTCAATTCGATAAAACGTATGAAGTGAAAGTATATTCCCACTAACACTAGTAATTACATATGCTGGCTTACAGAGCCGGCTTAAAGAGACCATATTCAGAGGCATGTTAATAAAATTTAAATTTATTATCCGTTTTGAACTTAATATAAAATCAAATATGTTGAACGTCGTGGAAGGTATAATATTTACAGTCATTCACGCATTTTAACTGGCAAAGGCGCAAACGAAGGTAATAATATGACCGCGTAAAATACCAAACAATTCACCGGAAATAGTAATTACACAGTTGATTGATCGATTTGACAAAAAGGTTGAGACGCTCTTTAGCCTTGTAGCGTATGGTTTAGCGTCATTTCTCTCTATTATTCATTTAATGACAAATTCTTTATATTACTAATTCACAATTAGTTAGCAGTTTATAATTACGATATATTTAATTTTAATCTTTGTTAACATGGCTCTGAGGATGGTCTCTTTAGACCGAAACACGTAAGCCGGAATATGTAAGTACTGTAGTAAGTAATTGATTTTGCATTTTGCATTATTGTTCACTATAAGAAAATGATTTACAGAGACCTTAAGGATGTATCCCATACTTCCTTTCACTATAAGGGTATGCACCAAATCGTACAGAGTCCCTTCAACGGATGCGACCATCGATAAGGGCACCTTGGTCATGATTCCTTTTTGGAGTCTCCATAGAGATCCAGAACTATTTCCTGATCCAGAGAAATTCGATCCAGAAAGATTTTCGGAAGAGAACAAACATAAAATAATACCGGGAAGTTTTATGCCTTTTGGGGACGGGCCTAGACTTTGCATTGGTAAGTAAAAATGAAGATTTTCATCTGTAAATTATGCACAATAATAATCTAGGTTTAAGATTTGGAGTGATGGAAGTAAAAATGTGTCTCACTGCATTGCTAAAGGACTTCGAATTTCGTTTAGATGCCAAAACGAAAACGCCTTTGGAGTTGGATTTTGGAATTATTACCACGGTCAAGGGACATATCTGGATAAACTCGACAAAGGTGTCCGATAGCTTATGACAATTCGAGAACTCTTTTCTTTGGTAGAGTCATGCAAATAATTGCTTCTGATGTAAGGGGCAATTACACGAAAAAGAAACAAACAATTATTCAGCGATTAATTAAAATTTATTTGTGAATATATGACAACCTGTCTAAATTTCTAGTGTACGATTGTAGTTTATATATTTTTATGAAGTAAACGTGTTATAAAATTTAATATAAATTTTCTTACCATTTCTTACATTTCTGTATGGAAAAATATGACAATATTAATCTAGCGATTGCTACAATTGTGTGTATAATTATCACATCCTTTATGGTAAAATTCGACACTACTGTTTCACAAAACCCTATAATTTTATGGTAAGGAGTCCTAGGTATTGTATAAAATATTTATATTTTAATACAAAGATATAAAACAGTCATTGATGCCGTAAACCTAATAACATTTGATTTATTTAGTATTAAATGATTCGCATTATACTAGTCAGTCATCTGATTTATTACTATTGCAATAGAAAGTGAAAGGGCGATGCTATCAGAAACAGAAACAACACAGCTCGTGTCGTCAGTGTATTGAGAAAGGGTGCATGATGTCAAAGAGAGGTGGAGATCAATAACGGAACTTAAAAATAGGGTCGGTCCAAGAATCGACCTCTGAGGAACACCGCAGCTTATTTCTAGATCCTTAGAATATTCTTTGAATTTATCGTTATCAATATTCATCGTTATCCGTTACCCTAGAGGTCCTATCGCTGAAGTCCGATGCAAACAAACCCAGCGGCACCCTCCGCATCTCAAGAGCACGCAATTTCATCAACAGTAGCGAATGATCCAAAACATCGAACACCTGCAACAGCACTCTTCTTGTCTAAGTCATTATATGTGTGTGTTTCTTGAGCATTGACTGATAGTCGCTCTTGTTTACACCATTTGCCAACCGTGTTTAGAGCGGATTGCATACGCTCTACCAGAACCTTTGAAAACCGCCCTCTGGCGACTATAGTAAGGTCGTCAGCATATCCCAGGCAATGGAATCCCTTTCCGGTCAGCTTCCGGATTAGGTCATCAACTAGCGTAGCCCATGTCGTAGGGTCCTGTGCCTTTGGACTAGAGTTTAATAGCTTCAAAAATCCCGATTCGATTGTGATGAAGAATATCAGAATGGTTTTAGTACAAGATCGGGTGCAATTCTTAAAAGAGCTTTTCAAGTTCATGTTTAGAAGAATGTCTAAAATGTTGGGTTTAACCCTAATACCTAGAGGGCCGTCAATGTTTTTCACTCGCCTTGCAATGGAAACATACAATTTTCGCAAGAAAAATGGTGTAAAGCGTAACGATTTTATGCAATTGCTCATAGATTTGAAAGAGCGAGGTTCCAATGAGGGACATGAAGCGCTCACTTTGAAAGAATTAATTGCGCAAGTGTTTACTTTCATTTTGGCTGGTATCGATACCGCATCCAGCACTCTTTCGTTTTGCCTCTTTTAGTTATCCCAAGATACTGATATACAGGATAAATTGAGAACTGAAATGAAAGAAGTGCTTAATAAGCATGACGGAAAAATCACATACGCGTCATTGCAAGAGATGATATATATGGATCGGGTCATCAATGGTTTGTTATTTCGTTCATTTTTTTTACAGATAGCGTAAGACCAAAGTGAAAATAAAAAAAAAATACAGAGACCTTAAGAAAGTATTATGTAGCTCCTCTCACTGTGAGGGTATGCACCGAATCACACAGAGTCCCTTCAACGGGTGCGACTATTGATAAGGGCACCTTGGTCATCATTCCTTTTTGGTGTCTCCATAGAGATCCAGAACTATTTCCTGATCCAGAGAAATTCGATCCGGAAATATTTTCGGAAGAGAACAAACATAAAATAATACCGGGAAGTTTTATGCCTTTTGGGGACGGGCCTAGACTTTGCACTGGTAAGTAAAAATGGAGATTTTCATCTGTAAATTATGCACAATAATAATCTAGGTTTAAGGTTTGGAATGATGGAAGTGAAAATGTGTCTCACTGCATTGCTAAAGGACTTTGAATTTCGTTTAGATGCCAAAACGAAAATGCCTTTGGAGTTGAATTTTGGAATTCTTACCATGGTCAAGGGAAATATGTGGATAAACCTGAGAAAGGTGTCCGATAGCTTATGACATTTCGATAATTCTTTTCTTTGGTAGAGGTATGCAAATAATTGCTTCTGACGTAAGTGGAAATTAAACGGAGAAAAACAAACAATTATACAGTGATTAACTACAACTATAATTTGTTTGTGAATATACGACTGGTTACAACCCGTTTAAATTTCTACTGCAAGATTGTAGCTAATGCATTATATGCAGTTTTTGCATAGCGGTCTAGCGTGTGTACATGCACTATCAGAGCTCCCGAAATATTTATAAACTGGTAGTGTTACTGTTACTGATTCAATTGGTATACTCGTTAATGCCAAATTCGTTCTTAGAGTGACATACATTTTGATTTCTGTGTAAGTTTTATCTCTTCTGTTCTTTTGCATTAACAGTTCTTTTATACCTTTATTTCTGCGTATATTTTTTGCATTTAAACATTTAAATCGAACATTGTATCCGTACCTTGTATTGATAGTATTCTATTGTTTCACTTACAAGGGATCCTCCCGAACTGTAAATCGCAGATTTTGATGAAACTTTGTCAGTTTGTAGACTCCATGGAGTGTTATTCAAAAACGCTTTCCGTTGCTGCGGAACTTCAACTTTAGGGGGTGCAATTCACCCTTGCAATTTGGCCCAAATTTGGTTTTTTCTGAATAACTTTTAAACGATAAGAGATACAAAAGAAGTTTCAAAGGCAGACTTGTACCGTTTAGTCAGCCCTTTCGATTGGTATAGATATTTATATACAGGGTGTTCCAATAAACGTGGAAGGACGTATGTTGTGTTTATTTTATCGGCTAAATGGCCTTTTTTGTAATCGAATAGTCTATAGAAAGGTAATTTAAAAAGTTCTACACGGTGTCCACAAAATATAAATTTTAGCATATTTCCTTATTCTATGGAGATACTCTGTATACTGTTATGTGGCTGCATTGTATGTCAAGAATCAGTGTAAACTTATACCAGGCGCTAATCCGGTATAGTTATTGTATAGAAGTTCAGCCGCATATATTTTAAGATTTTTAATTTTGAAGATCAAAATGTCTACAACGCGATCACAGGTGCAAAAACAAAAAACGTTACAGAAACAAGGTAAAGTAGATCAAAAGCTAAACAGCAGCTACTTTACTATTTCACACAGCTCGACTAATGAGGTGGAATCTAACGAAGAAACTCATGTTTAATTTATATGTATGTATAATTTCTATGTATTTTTATATTAATTATTAATCCAACTCAAATTAGTTAGTATTGAATATTTGAACAGTCATTGAGGCTATAACATTACAAGAGCGAATTTAAATGATTTACAGCCATTTACATGTTATTTAATGTTAAAATAAAAAACTCAAAATCATGTTTGGTTGCTTCTCTTTGTTGTGTATTTTGTCTAGACGTTTACAATCATGTTTTTTGCGATGATAGCCCAATTAGTTACGAATCTAAAAAAAAGTTGTCCAGCATAAATGCTCTTTCAGAAACCAGTAATAGTTTCTTAGTTTCTTTTTAATTTATCTTATTTTCGATGTATTTGATAAGCAAGTAAAAATATTACCATGCAAGTTCGCTGTCGCAAAATAATTTCATAAAATTGGTTGTATATATGTACATATAAAGTAAAAATTAATAATTACTACTTCAAGGTCTACTACTAAGGTATAGAACGCAAAAATATAAATTAATCAATTTAAAATTTTTTCAATGACATATGCAACTACTTACAATTTGAACTATACGTGGAAGATTGCAAATACGATCACACCAACGAAACGAAAATATTTTCGTCGCAAACAACGTATAATAGTTGGGTTTAATTCAAAAACAACCGTTAATTAGATTAGAATCTAATCAATCTGTTTCTAGTTAGTGTTGAATTATAATTATTACTGCTGTTTTTTGAATTAAACCCAATACGACGTTTTATACGTTATTTCTGACAAAAGTAATTTTGTTTTGTTGGTCGATGAATTTGAAATCTTCCACGTATGGATCAAATTGTAAGTACTTGCGTATGTAATTTAAAAAATTTTAAATGAAGTAATTTATATTTTTAACTCTTTTCTGGATTCCTCACTACATGATTATACTGAAAGTTTCAAAATCAAATTCCTAGTGCTAGAAGTTTAGAAGAAGAAGTTTAAAGATTTCTACATGGCGATGTTCCTTGTATATTCCTTAATCGAAAATCTTAATGTTTTAATCAATACAAGCTTAAGTGGCATTGTTATACAGCGTGTGAATTCCTCTGTAATTCGTAAACAGTGAGAGACAGGAAAAAAAGTTTTTATAAATTATTATTTTTCTACAACGCTCATCTCAGTTAATATCTGATATCAAAATCTCTATTTCTTGATTCGTCATGACAATTTAAACAGCAAAATTAATTTTCTGCATCTCTTTACAGCAAAATATAAGAAAAAAAGAAGACTTGAAGAAGATGCTGCCCCTGTTCTTTTTCGTCGCATTAGTCAGCGTTTTGCTATACTCTTACTACAAAAATCTCTTTTCTTATTGGGATAAAAGAAATGTACCACATCTAGAACATCGCATACCTCTAGGTGACCTGACGATCCAGTTGGCAAGTGAGCCTTTAATCACACAATTCATCAAAATCTACAATACATTCAAGCAACGAGGCCACAAGCATGGAGGGTTCTTCTTAATAGTCAAACCATGGTATATCCCAGTCGATCCGGAGTACGTAAGAAACGTTATGGTTAAAGATTCCATCCAGCATTTCAATGGACATGGATTTTATTACAATGAAAAAGAAATCTTTAGTGAAAGTATATTTGCACTGGAAGAAGAAAAATGGAAGCTTCTTCGGCAGAAGTTAACACCAACCTTCACTTCAGGAAAAATTAAAACGATGTTTTACACTATGCTGAATTGTGTGAATTCTCTCGTTCAAGTTATCGAAGATATGTCTGCTAGAGATGAAGTGATGGATGCAAAAGACATAATGAAGCGATTTACTATGGATGTCATAGGGTCCTGTGCGTTTGGAATAGAATTTAACAGCTTCAAAAATCCCGATCCAGATGTGCTGAAGAATGCCCAAATCGCTTTAGCAGAAAGTCGGCTGAGATTTTTAAAAGGTGTTTTCATGTTCACATTTAGAAGAATGTCCAAACTGTTGGGTTTAACCCTAATACCTAGAGGGCCGTCAATGTTTTTCACTCGCCTTGCAATGGAAACATACAATTTTCGCAAGAAAAATGGTGTAAAGCGTAACGATTTTATGCAATTGCTCATCGATTTGAAAGAGCAAGGTTCCAATGAGGGACATGAAGCGCTAACTTTGAAAGAATTAATTGCGCAAGTGTTTACTTTCATTTTGGCTGGTATCGATACCGCATCCAGCACTCTTTCGTTTTGCTTGTTTGAGTTAACCCAGAATACTGATATACAGGATAAATTGAGAACTGAAATAAAAGAAGTGCTTAATAAGTATGACGGAAAAATCACATACGCGTCATTGCAAGAGATGATATATATGGATCAGGTCATCAATGGTTTGTTATTTTGTTATTTTTTTTTATAGATAGCATAAGACCAAAGTGAAAATAAAAGAAATTACAGAGACCTTAAGGAAGTATCCTGTAGCTCCTTTCACTATAAGGGTATGCACTGAATCATACCGAGTCCCTTCAACGGATGCGACCATCGATAAGGGCACCTTGGTCAGCATTCCTCTATGGTGCCTTCACAGAGATCCAGAACTATTTCCTGCTCCAGAAAAATTCGATCCAGAAAGATTTTCGGAAGAGAACAAACATAAAATAATTCCGGGAAGTTATATGCCTTTTGGAGACGGGCCTAGACTTTGCGTTGGTAAGTAGGAATTGAAATTTTCATTTATAAATTATGCACAATAATCATCTAGGTTTAAGATTTGGATTAATGGAATTAAAAATGTGCCTCACTGCTTTGGTAAAAGACTTCGAATTTCGTTTAGACGCCAAAACCAAAACGCCCTTGGAGTTGGATTTTGGATTTCTTACCAGGGTCAAGGGACATATTTGGATAAACTTGAGGAAAGTGTCCAATAATGGAAAGTAAACTCTTTCTGTGGTACATACATTAATTAGAGAATTCTGTCTTTGGTAAAGGTACAAAAAAAATTGCTTATGATCTAAGTTCCAAATATAAGATGTGTTGTCGGCCCAAGTAAACTTTTCGCTGAAAATTGAGTCACATATTTACTTATAAAACAATCCGTAAAGATTAAAATCAATTAAAATGCTCTAGTGTTAAACGGAGATTTGTAGTTTAATAGAATAAGATCACTGTGTAGTGATATTTCTATGTTAAAAGGTAAGTCTCATTTATGTGTAATGTAGCGCCCACCTTGATAATAATTAATGTTTGTGGTATTGGACAAAGTCAGTTTCTGTGTGACTACTTCCCGAGTTACTTGTAGATGGTTCTATCAAATCTTCCATTATCCTATCACTTTCTACATTTCCATATTTTTATGAAAAAATACCCCAAGTGTTGCAAACATTTAATATATTTGCTGTAATGTCCTTATCAAGTGACTCAAATAAAAATTATTATTTCTAAAAATTCTAATATCTGATATTAATCAGATATTAGAAGCACGTACATTCTTCCCTCTATGTTTTACTGCTCCGTAAACAATATGTTGTTTCTTTTAAACTTCATACGTTCAGATATATCTGACATCAATAACAGAATACACAGAATATTTTTTAATCTAGTAGAGGCAATCAGTTACATATATCCCTTCCAAATAAGTTTTTATTTCTACTGCATTTGTACGAGCAATTAAATGACAATATCATTTCTTAATTCGGCAGATTAGAATTAAAAAAAAAAAATAGATGATATGGTTGTTTCTTTAAATGTTAATCAATTAATTCCTTCTTCTTCTTCTCTAATAGTTTGTCCTCCTTATTATGATTGTTATGAATATATATCAGCGTTAAAATAATCTATACTCAATTTTTTAGTCTTAATATTTTAAGCTAGAATTAAGCATTTGTTTAGTGATTACAAAGTGTAACTACAAAAAAGTTATTACTGTATATGCAAATAATTAAATGGGCAAGGCAGAAAAACAAGTAACAATAACTGGTAAAACAAACCAGACATAGCGTTAGAAGTGAGACATAGATGAAGTTATTTTTTCTAAATAGATCATTGCAAAATCAAGCACTTTTAATGGCCGCGTTCCGCGAATCACTCCATATATATGTGTAGTTGTTTAAGTTTATATTTAGGAAGAATTAGTAGAAATTATGGCTTTAATCAAACTAAATTTTGTTTTTACGACGTTTCGACCCTTTATGCTCTTTTTCAAGTAATATTTTTTTATTTAATTATTTATTTATTCCCTATAAATGAAATTGTAATTAAATCATTCTATTTTAATTGTTTATAGATAATACTTCATTACCACACTTATGTGTTTTTTTATACTGATCTAATTTCGTTAATAATATTTCATTTAACACATTTTAGTTTTTTTTTTTGTGAAAAACATTGTCAGAAAATTTACACATATTAAAATTAAAGTTTTGAGTAAATAACAATTCATACATTTGTGTGGACAAACAACATTCAAATAAAGGTATTGAGAAGTATGTTAACATGTAAGGTATAATATCGATAAATAAACACACAAATAAAAATAAACGTGTAAAAATTGGTTTTATTTTTGTCAATAAATATTTAAATTGAGAGATATACAAGGCTGAATAAAAGTTATGTGAAATGATTTAAAATAAATGTGAGTATATTTTAGCTAAATTTTCTGTGTCTGTTCTAAAGTTAACGCTGTTTTTTTCTTTTTTAATGTAGATTATTTCTAAAATATTGCGCGTATGATATATTTTTTTCTTAATTAGAATTTTTGTTTTTTCAAAATTAAATTTATGATTGTATTCAATTTCGTGTTTTTTTTTAAAGCTGTTACATTAGTGGACGACTTGTGATTTTTGATTGTATGTTTTATATATTGCTTTGTTTGTTCTATGTACCCACCTTTACAACTACTACAAGGAATGGAATAAATCAAATGGGAATTTTTTTCAAATTGGGTTTTTGCTTTGAGTTTAGTGAAACAAGATTTTAAATTATTATTATTTTTATGTGCTATAGTAATATTATACGGTTTTAATATGGAATTGATTTTTTCTGATAAACTTTTGACATAAGGAATTGCAATGAATTCTATAGTATTATTTAGTTTTGCTTTTTTGACATGTCAACATACTTCTCAATATCTTATTTGAATTTTGTTTGTCCACACAAATGTATAAATTGTTATTTACTCAAAACTTTAATTTTAATATGTGTAAATTTTCTGACAATGTTTTTCACAAAAAAAAAAACTAAAATGTGTTAAATGAAATATTATTAACGAAATTAGATTTGTATAAAAAAAGCACATAAGTGTGGTAATGTAAGTATTATCTGTAAACAATTAAAATATAATGATTTAATTACAATTTCGTTTATAGGGAATAAATAAATAATTAAATAAAAAATATTACTTGAAAAAGACCATAAAGGGTCGAAACGTCGTAAAAAGAAAATTTAGTTTCATTAAAGCCATAATTTCCACTAATTCTTCCTACATATGTATATATATTATTGGTTAAAAAACAAACAAATAAAAGTTGTTTAAGTTTTAGATTTAGTGTTAACTTGTATATTATAGGCATACGCAGACCCAAATACAATACATATACATATTGTAGTGGCAGGACCTGATGTATGTTATGTAATGTGCACTAGTAGTGACACCTAAATAAAGGGATATAGTATTTAGTAAGATAAGTTGTTTTATTTAAACAGAAGATGCAACATTACTAATTGGGAATGATATAAATGTAAACAAGATCGTATGCATATGATATCATTATTCCTATTCCTAGATCAAATAAAATTTGTATTTAAGGCGAATTTGGATGACCTTTTAATGAGATTCTCTGCCAGTACATGGCGCGGATGTTTTTCTGCTGTTTTTAAACATACCAATTAAAGTATTTTAAATTTGATAAAGAGATTGTTTTGAAAACAGTATTTAAAATTGCGCCAACGTCTTATTTTTTTAAGTTTTCCATTCTTTAATTTTTTTTTTGTTTAGTTGTATTTGGCTTCCAAGAAGGAAAAATAAAAAAGGGGTCAAGGGCGACGGTTCAGCGGTACTTACTAATATTAAACATTTTTTTTTTATCTTTCCGATAGCAAATAGCGTCCGAAAGAGGAAAATGCGTTTTCTCTTTGATCTCGTCCGCTGGGGCAACCATAATTAGGACGGTAGCACAAGCGTTGAATTGAGTGCGCTACAGAAATGATACTGGTTCGAGTAATCAGATCTTTTCAAAGTATTAGTTAGTCTGTCATATGAACTTGAATGTATAGAGTAACACTATTTCATATGTTTTTTTAGAAAAATCAAAATTAAAATGCACAACCATAAGCACGCCAACGCAGTTAGAGATTGCAGAGGATATAGAGGAGCAGACACTGACAGTGATTATGTTCTAGTGATAGGTAAGCTTATACAAAAAATACCAGCACGGGTGAAAGTTAGAAAGGACAGGCGAAAATGTAACGTAATAATGCTGCAAGGGCAGGAAACTGTAAATAAAGTTCAAAAGGAAATAAAAAGAAAGTTAGACGCTAGCGCAAACTAGTAGTAAAACGGTCTCGTAGAGCTAGTTGTCTGAAGCGCCCATCTTGTCCCATGCCACTGAGTATACATCGGGGGTAGTTGATAATCTTCTCCTAATCTGGGTACTTAAGCACTCACTCATTCTCGAAAATGAGGAACCAGATACCCTGGTGAAAAAGAGTGCTGCTTCGCAATTTTAGGGACCAGAAATATAGCATTAATTTCTAAGCAAATTAGAAATTACTCCAATATTTCCAGTATTGGAATTTAATTAGTTAAACGCAAATTAGCACAAAATAAAGTTTCCAATAAAATTAGGAAACCAATGGAGTAGTTTTTTTTTTGGTCAATGTCTCTGTTACAAATAAAATTTTTTCAACTATGTTGGGAACCCCTTTTTAAAGAATATCTAACTAATCAAAAATTCGAAATGAGCCCCATATGAAAAACAAAAAAATAGCGCTAATTAATAACTTGCAAACAAATGACAATCAATGGTATTTTATATTATAAATACATATGTGTTTGTAGATGAAAACAGCTTATGCAATTTGTGGTGTTTTTGATGTTTCAATTCCCATAATACATGTTGACTCAAGATTTACGTTCGTATATAAAAGGCTATTTAAATTTTATATTTTTTGTTTATTTTATTACAGTTGGTGTGCTGATATATTTTTGTAAAAGGTGCGTAAACCATTCCTGTGATACTTTTTTACTAATATTAAGAAGATTTGATTTTGTAAATTTTTGGTGTATGCCTACATACAAGGTGTTTACAAATTTCTAACAATTTATCGTTAGAATACATTCACTAACTTCATTATTGTCCCTTATTGTTAGTTATGTATGGGCGTAGCCAGAAATTTTGTTAGAGAGGGGCCATGAAAAGTCGATTGCATATAACTATCGTATAAGTATAAAAAAAGGTGTTTATTGCAGATGAGAATTTCTTACACTCTGAACAAAGTAAATTCACAAGTGGACGGCCAGTGGTGTGTGAGGGTTTTTGTGAATAGGCCTCTGATGGACCAAAAAAAAAAATAAACGATATATTTTTTTAAACGGCAAAAAACCGCATTTAATCGTGTGGATTCGTAATTTATATCATTACATTGATAAAAAAATGTAAAAAGAAGATTTGGCGGTAATACACTGAAAGAATCCGGCATAAACTCCATTTTTACTCCCGTGGCCCCACTCATATAACATCAGTAAATTGTATTAGGTAACAAATAGAAAGGCCGGCTACTCTTTAAAAATGGAAAATACTTGATATCGCATTAACGTAATTTTTGTAATATGAAAATTTTACATATTATTCCACCGTGATTGTGATTTTGTTTTTTTATTGAATTTTAACTATTGTGTGATTTACGTGTCGCAACAATTTAAATTTAAATGTGAAAATTAAATTAAATATGTTATTAATAAAGTAAAAAAAAAAAAAATTATACGACGACAATCTCGAACCCCAGACTTTGCGTTTAGGAATCGAGCGTGCTATCCACTAAACCAGGTGGCCCGTTTGGTACTACAATTTATGAGTGCGGCCACGGGACTAAAAATGGAGTTCATACAGAATGTTTACAGTTTATTATCGTGTAGTAGCAATTTAAATTTAAATGTGAAAATTAAATTAAGTATGTTATAAATAAAGAAAAAAAAATGAATACGACAACAATCTCGAAACCCAGACTTTGCGTTTAGGAATTGAGCGCGCTATCCACTAGACCAGGTGGCCCGTCTGGTACTACAATTTATGAGTGCGGTTACGCGACTAAAAATGGAGCTCATACAAAATGTTTTCAGTTTATTATCGTGTCGCAACAATTTAAATGTAAATGCGAAAATTAAATTAAGTATGTTATAAATAAAGAAAAAAAAATGAATACGACAACAATCTCGAACCCCAGACTTTGCGTTTAGGAATTGAGCGCGCTATCCACTAGACCAGGTGGCCCGTCTGGTACTATAATTTATGAGTGGAGCCACGTAACTAAAAATGGAGTTTATACAGGATCTTTTCAGTTATTATGTGTCGCAACAATTTAAATGTAAATGCGAAAATTAAATTAAATATGTTATTAATAAAGAAAAAAAAAAGAAATACAACGACAATCTCGAACCCCAGACTTTGCGTTTAGGAATTGAGCGCGCTATCCACTAGACCAGGTGGCCCGTCTGGTACTACAATTTATGAGTGCGGTTACGCGACTAAAAATGGAGCTCATACAGAATGTTTTCAGTTTATTATCTTGTCGCAACAATTTAAATGTAAATGCGAAAATTAAATTAAGTATGTTATAATAAGAAAAAAAAATGAATACGACAACAATCTCGAACCCCAGACTTTGCGTTTAGGAATCGAGCGTGCTATCCACTAAACCAGGTGGCCCGTTTGGTACTACAATTTATGAGTGCGGCCACGGGACTAAAAATGGAGTTCATACAGAATGTTTACAGTTTATTATCGTGTCGTAGCAATTTAAATTTAAATGTGAAAATTAAATTAAATATGTTATAAATAAAGAAAAAAAAATGAATACGACAACAATCTCGAACCCCAGACTTTGCGTTTAGGAATTGAGCGCGCTATCCACTAGACCAGGTGGCCCGTCTGGTACTACAATTTATGAGTGCGGTTACGCGACTAAAAATGGAGCTCATACAAAATGTTTTCAGTTTATTATCGTGTCGCAACAATTTAAATGTAAATGCGAAAATTAAATTAAGTATGTTATAAATAAAGAAAAAAAAATGAATACGACAACAATCTCGAACCCCAGACTTTGCGTTTAGGAATTGAGCGCGCTATCCACTAGACCAGGTGGCCCGTCTGGTACTATAATTTATGAGTGGAGCCACGTAACTAAAAATGGAGTTTATACAGGATCTTTTCAGTTTATTATCGTGTCGCAACAATTTAAATGTAAATGCGAAAATTAAATTAAATATGTTATTAATAAAGAGAAAAAAAAGAATACAACGACAATCTCGAACCCCAGACTTTGCGTTTAGGAATTGAGCGCGCTATCCACTAGACCAGGTGGCCCGTCTGGTACTACAATTTATGAGTGCGGTTACGCGACTAAAAATGGAGCTCATACAGAATGTTTTCAGTTTATTATCTTGTCGCAACAATTTAAATGTAAATGCGAAAATTAAATTAAGTATGTTATAAATAAAGAAAAAAAATGAATACGACAACAATCTCGAACCCCAGACTTTGCGTTTAGGAATCGAGCGTGCTATCCACTAAACCAGGTGGCCCGTTTGGTACTACAATTTATGAGTGCGGCCACGGGACTAAAAATGGAGTTCATACAGAATGTTTACAGTTTATTATCGTGTCGTAGCAATTTAAATTTAAATGTGAAAATTAAATTAAATATGTTATAAATAAAGAAAAAAAAATGAATACGACAACAATCTCGAACCCCAGACTTTGCGTTTAGGAATTGAGCGCGCTATCCACTAGACCAGGTGGCCCGTCTGGTACTACAATTTATGAGTGCGGTTACGCGACTAAAAATGGAGCTCATACAGAATGTTTTCAGTTTATTATCGTGTCGCAACAATTTAAATGTAAATACGAAAATTAAGTTAAGTATGTTATTAATAAAGAAAAAAAAAATGAATACGACAACAATCTCGAACCCCAGACTTTGCGTTTAGGAATTGAGCGCGCTATCCACTAGACCAGGTGGCCCGTCTGGTACTATAATTTATGAGTGGAGCCACGTAACTAAAAATGGAGTTTATACAGGATCTTTTCAGTTTATTATCTTGTCGCAACAATTTAAATGTAAATGCGAAAATTAAATTAAGTATGTTATAAATAAAGAAAAAAAAAATGAATACGACAATAATCTCGAACCCCAGACTTTGCGTTTAGGAATTGAGCGCGCTATTCACTAGACCACGTGGTCCGTCTGGTACTACGTGCGGCCACGGGACTAAAAATGGAGATTATGCGGAATCTTTTCAGCTTATTACAGCTAAATGCTGCTCGTTTTACATTTTTTTTTTCAATATAACAATGTAAATTATGAATTTACACAATTGAACGCGTTTTTTCATCGTTGAAAAATACCGTTTATATTTTTTGGCCAATCCGTTTTTTTGGCTTCAAGAATCACCTCAATTTTTTTCACCTCTACCGGCGATATGCAGACATGGCTCCTTATCAGTACATTCATCTAAAGCTGCGCACACCTACGCAGGAGGTTAGAATAAAAAGGGTATAAGTGACAACTCTTTCGTATTCTGTTTATACCCATTTTATTATACCCTTTCAATTGCAATTTTTGTTTTCCCGAATTTGCTGTATTTTGCAAGCATACGTTCCTACATATTATCATTACCTATACACTTATCCACAAATCGCAATTCCATGCATTTGTAGCCATAAGAGAACTTAGCTAATAGTTAAAAATATTGAACATTTAATATCCATTGATTTATTTTAAAAAGTTGTCATGACGTACCAAAACCAACCTTTGAATTATCGCGTAAATAAAAATCATGATTTTAAACATCAATTTCCTTGGATTTTGAGCAAATTTGCCAATCATTTCCAACGGCAACAAACGGCAATGGCATTCTTGCAGTTTCTATGAGAGAAGTCCGCATTATAGGGCTATTACTTGTTTTAATAAACTGCCCAATAACATTAAGAGCGCTCTTGACCTTAATAATTTCAAAAAAGAGGTGAGGATGATTTTGATGCGTGGCTCCTTCTACTCTTTGGGTGAATTCATGACTGCTGAGCTTTCTATTGTTTTGTTTCTTTTTTTGACATCATTTGCTATGTACTTTTATTATTGATTATTATTATACATGTATGACAATGTCTATGTTCGAAAGAGCTTCTGACAATAAACAATTATAATACTAATAATAATAATAATAATAATATTTATTAGCTGTAAATTGATAATATAAGCTTCGTCAAGTATCATATTAAAAAGCATTTTACCCACACACACACTTACAATATTAATTTTGCACACCATTATTATACAATAAAAACTTACTACAAGAGTAAAAAGATTTTTCCATCAGGTAACGTCTAAGTGAAGCTTTGAACGATCGCGTAGTTTTTGAATTTTTGACAGTTTGTGGCAGAGCATTGTAAGCCTTGATGCCCCTGTAATAAGGACCATGTTCGAATAGCGATGTGCGATGATGTGGTACACTTAACATATCATGGTATCGGGTTGTCATTCCCGTGTTAAAAATCATTATTTTTTACAAACAAATATTGGTGCATATGAACAAACAGTATCAGATCATATATGTACATACACGGTAATGGTAACAAGTCTGAGTCCTGGAAAAGCGGTTTGCACGGGGTTCTAGCTGGTTTGTTCAATATGGATCGCACTATTCTTTTTTGCACCCGGAAAACAAACTCAAAATGCGTACTTGCTCCCCAAAAGATTAAGCCATACCGCAGTCTTGAGTAAATGTGCGCATAATAGTAGGTTTTCAAAACCTCAATATCAACACAATCGCGCAAGTTGACGATGGCATAATAGCAGGAATTCAGTTTCTTAATAACTGCATCACAATGCGAAAACCAATTCAACGCTGGATCCATGCTAAATCCGAGAAAGTTTAAATTTGCGACATTCGGGACAGATTTAGATTTCAGTTTAACGTAAATGCTTTCCCTATGTCTGTTACAAAAGTACAATAACGCGGTCTTGTTGTCATTTATTATTAAATCACTAGTCTCACACCATTCGATCATTGTGTCGTTGCATTTACCCGCTAGCACTGACAGAGATTCAACCGTATCCGAACTAGTAATACATGAAGTGTCATCGGCGTATTGAAATGCTGAGGCAATACTTAGACGTTCTGGCAAATCGATGACATACACCAGAAACAATAAGGGTCCCAGAATGGAGCCTTGTGGAACCCCCCTTGCAATCACAGAGCCGTCCGATGTGAACTCGCGCTTTATACCATCCTGCTTACCCACTATACTGATGTATTGACGCCGATCTTCAAGATACGATTTAATGAGTTTTTGCGCACTCCCGCGGATTCCTATACTATGAAGTTTTTCGAGAAGGATGTTATGATTAATATTATCGATATATATTAAGCTTTCGTAAAGTCGTAATATAATCCGAGTGCTTTTTTTCCGCAATCCTGATCATCGAGTAAATTAGACAAAAACCGATACGCCGCACAGTGGTCCAGAAACGCGCTTTTGCGGAAATAAATCTATAACTTTCGATAGAATTGGAATTTTTTAATTATTTTTTCAGGATAATGAGATTAAATATAGGCGATTTGAATTGCTTAAAAGAAAAAAAGATTAAGCATAAAATCACGACGTAATTATTGGCGGAAATACATAAATTATTCAAATAATGTTAGGTATTGCAGTTTCTATTCATTTATTTTTTTTTCAACTATTTTAGTGAAATATACATATGTATAATAATATTAACAATAATAATAGCAATGATAATAATACAAAACGGGAAAATATTCAGAAAATGAGAAAATATTCAGAAGAATTATTATAACCGTTTGCCATGTTTAAAAATGTTTTAACATTATTATAAACAAACAGAAATGGTTAGATACTTTTTAATAATACACAACTGAACTAATTACTAATAGTAGAGAAATTTCCCGTCAAGTTCTAACGGCAATGAAATTAGTTAAAGTAATTGAATCTATATGTACAAAGCTTTAGCCGCTATATAACATAATAATTAAAACACAGATTCTACAGTAAAAAAAAAAACAATATAAGAAACCAGAATTCCACATACAACACTTACTAAGATTGATTGAATATGATTTGTAATTAACTTTTGAGTTTGAAGTTTATTTAGCGGTGTCTACTCTTTGCAAAAATATTATTATAACTATATAGTAAGTTTTAAATGGTTCATGATGATTGTGTGTAAGTGATACTGAATAGGAGAATATGGTTTAAGTCAGAAAGTATTTAGTCCAAAATAAGAAGAACTGCTATTGCGTCCCAAGAGTAATACATTCGCTCATCATCTTAAACAAATAGCCGTTAAGATCATTATAAAAGAAAACAACGCATATGTGCATACCTGTATGTGTATATACGTATATGTGTATGTTATTCGTTTGTGTATGTAAGTATATGTGTATATAGCATATTTAGAATGTATCAATTTATCTTTTTAAGGTACCTTAGAACATAAATGTTATTGTAATCAAGCAAAGATTTTAAAAAATTAAAACAAATCAGATAGGAGTCACATACTTACATCAGTGTAGTAATTAAAATAATGATTTTCTATATAAAAAACAAGAAAAATAGCAAAAGCACTTTAAGCAGTTTAAAAAACACCGAAAAGCATACATATTCAAACATTTTAAAAATAATAGCACAATACCAGATCAAATGGATATTCATAAGTATATTCATAGAGAGTAATTTGAGGGTATAATCTATAATCATTTCGAAGTAAATCTTTAGGGTCATCGTGAAATTCAAAAAAATTTTTAAGAGGCAAACGTCTCACATTTGAAATAAGCGGATCGGATGTTAGCAACAGCATATGCCTAGTGTCCTCATTTGTTGCTTTACGAAAAAATGTTCGCGAATGGTGGGCTCTATACTTTTTATAATTTTTATTTTGGGCTTCTTGTGCTTCCTCTGACAATAATCCTACAGGTAAAGCAGCTCTGTCTATTATATCTTTGCCATGAATTAAAACTTTATGCACGGTTACAGGCATATAGTACCAATTATACCTAGCTACATATAATTCTACAGTGTCACGCGCGTTCTTTTCAAATTTATCGGAATCAATTACTGCACTACTTGTTATTACTTGTAAAATTACGCTAAATCTTTCAATTAGTTCTACATCAACCCCTGTTATATCTGCAGTCATTTGAGGATTTAAAAAAAAAAAACACTTCTAGCGGTATTGCCATCATTGCTGGTTCCTGAACTTTGCTGCACAAAATCTACTTTAATTCCCATTTTCTTCTTAAACTCGTCTTGGATCTTTTTCTTTGTATTATCTGTCATTGTTTTTTGTTCTAGTGTTACAGCAGACCATTTTTATATCGGTCTTCTATATGATACATGTAATATGCATTCTGTAAACTTTATACGCACGTGTAGTGTTGAAAGACCTAATTTAAAACATTCTTCTGATACAGGTTTTTGATAAATGGGGGTCAGGTTATTCATTTCTTTTGGGGTAGCTTTGCATATGTAGCATCTTGATGCTGATAATGTATTTGTTATGGCTTTCAACTTTTCAAGCATTGTAAAATGTTGCATTGTAACTCATGAGTCACTCTAATGGGGCATTCTAGAAGTATTATTTCTGTTACGTGAAGTTGCCGAATTTGATTATTTACTGCTTTAACTTCCGCATTAGTTTTCTCAATAGTTTATTTCGCGTATTCAAATTTTATAGGTCGGCAATATCGTATAGATGCTAGTCGAGGATTTTTCCATCATGCATGTGTTATCTGCAAACTAAATCTACATTTCCGTTTAAGGATTACAGTATATCTGGAAAAAAATACCATATACACATTTTTAGAATAAATATGGCTTTTATTTCCAATACATAAATACCTTCGTGGGCAGATAAGTGAAAATAAAAAAAATGCTTCTAAAAACTAAAACTTTAAAAATTAAAAATCAATAGACCAAGATACCTATATACAAGTACACACATATACACACATTCAAATTGACATAAACACACATAAATATAAACGTAGCTATGGATATATCGAGATATATTGTCGACTGCATAATACAATGGCGAATTCTAACTTTATTCGACATGCTCGCAATTAAATGTGGTTTTCTCGGAGAGGAGCAAAAAGGAGCAGCTGATTCTTTTTGGACATTATACTAGAGGCATTAGAGATCATGTACATGTAAAAATCTGCTTGTCGATAATTGCCGATGACCACTAAAAGTCTACCTGAACTTTTTCTTCATGTATAAATGTAGTACTTAGAAAACTGTTGATAAAATCAAGCATTTTACAAATGAAATCATTTATTTTTAGCAGTCACATAAACTATAAGGACCATAGAACATACTCCAGAAGTTATATTCAATTTAGATAACAACTTATTAAAATACAGCATTATTAACTCTAACAAAAATATGCGGTTACTTCAGGATTTTTACTTATACCAACTTTGAGCGGGGATATTGCATAGTTCATTACGAATAAATATTGCAAAATAGCATTTTTCATTAAGTTTGAACATTTAACTAAGTATTTACGGCAAATATATCATTAGATTTCATACTTGTCAAAAGTGATTTTTTGCCGGCCCTGAACCACTGTGCGCCGCCAATTCAGTCGATTTGCCAGGAAGAAACTAGAACTGGGAAGCTGGAAGAAGTTCGAACTTTTTTAAATATGACATTAATCTAATGTTTATTATCTTCTCAAATATTTTGGAAAATATAGGTAATAGTGAGATTGGACGATAGTTTCCGATGTCATACTCATTCCCTTTCTTATATATAGGTATAACTTTCGAAATTTTTAACTTATCCGGAAAAACCGACTTACATTATTCTTTCACTTTTGTTCTATTTCGGGGTCCAGGCCCCTCCTTGCCCATACCTGGCTACGCCCATGTACTTATGGCCATATTGTGTTTTGTAATTCTCCGTTTAGTATTGTAATTAACGAAAAAGTTGATGTGAGTCTGCTAATCCTGCACAGATATTAGTATTTATTTTAAAAATATACGATCTGCCTTCTAACAAAATTTATTGAAATCTTCTACATTTTCAGATAAATACCACGAACAATGTACATATTATTAGCATCATTAAGTGTAATTTTGGTATCAATCTGTTATTATTACCAGAAAAAGTTTTCCTACTGGCGGGACAAAGGAGTACCCCAATTGAATCCCACCTTTCCTTTAGGTGATCTAAAACAAGTTTGGCGCAAGTCTAGAATATATCAATTCGCCGATTTCTACAAAGCCTTCAGTGAACGAGGAGAGAAAATCGGTGGCATATATATGATCACCACTCCAGTATTGGTGTTAACCGATCCGGAGGTCATAAAAACCATTTTAGTGACGGATTTCCACCATTTCCACAATAGGGGCTTCTATTTGAACGAAGAGAAGCAGCCGATTCAAGCGAATCTGGTATTTATCGAAGGCAATAGATGGAAACAGCTCAGACAGAAGCTGACGCCCACTTTCAGCTCGGGAAAAATGAAGATGCTATCCACTACTGTGTTAAAATGTACTCCCCCTTTAGAGGAGTACGTGAGAAAGATGTCCGAGATAAAGGAAGCCATGGAAGTCAAGGATATGATAGGCAGATTCACCACTGACGTGATAGGATCTTGTGCTTTCGGTATCGATTGTAACAGTTTTGAAAATCCCGATTCAAATTTGCGGAAATATAGCAACAAGATCTTGCAGGAAACCAAATTGACGGTGTTCAAAAGTATTTTCGTCGCAAGCTGTGACAGACTTGCTAAATCGTTAGGGATAACCTTGTTGGATAGGGAGAGCGAAAATTTCTTTAGTAGCATGGCTGTTGAGATTTATGAGTATCGAAAGAACACCGATACTAAACGGAATGATTTCATGCAATTACTAATGGAGTTAAAAGACAAGAAGGAAGATCCCATCACGATGACGGAGTTGATCGCTCAAGTGTTTATCTTCTTCCTGGCTGGTTACGATACCTCCGCGTCGACACTTAGTTTTTGCTTGTTTAATTTGGCCTCACATCTTGAAGTACAAGAGAAGTTAAGGGAAGAAATCCAAGCGGTACTAAGCAGATACTCTGGGGAAATTACTTATGAAGCGTTGCAGGATTTGAAATACATGGATCAAGTTATTAAAGGTAATATAATCATTTAATAATCAAATATAACCCTTCCAAATGGTGACGTTTTAGAAAGTATGTATGTATGTATGTAGGTAGAAGGGTGGTGTTACACTGCGACCTAAAAGATCTATTGTGCCCCCTATTCTTGCTGCTTTACAGCTGGCCTTCCAATCCTATTCCTTTCAGAAAGTGTAGGATGTCAGAAGGCCCCAGTTTAGGTAAGTCTCCCTCTTCGATTTCACATGCTCCCAGGTGCAACGCCCTCGAGTTGCACAGTGCTACACAGTTTGAGAGGAGGTGGATGGGTGTTTCATCCTGTTCCCCACAAAATCTACATCAGGTTCCTTCGCTAATCCAAGCTTACTCAGGTGTCCTTTCCGTGGCTGAAAGCATCCTGTATAGCGAACATTGTTCTTACTCAGGTTGATGCATTCTGTAAACCTTTTCTGGTTTTAGAAAGTATGAGGATGTACCCAATAACAGCATGGATTCTTCGTGTATGCTCAGAAACTTATCGCATCCCAAACACGAATGTGGTCATAGACGAAGGCACAAAAGTGTTTACTTCTCCGTGGGCGCTGCATAAAGATCCAAAATATTTTCCCAATCCGGAAAAATTCGATCCTGACAGATTCTCGGATGAAAATAAAAGAAATATCATCCCGGGCACTTATATTCCTTTCGGCGATGGTCCTAGGGGTTGCATAGGTGACCTATTTTCATTATTTTAATGATATAATTTCATCAAGACAATTCCTTGACAGGTACACGGTTCGCAATGATGCAAATGAAAGTAGCTCTGACAGCTTTACTACGCCAATACGAATTTACTATTAATGCGAAGACCAAATTACCTTTGGAATTGGATTTTGGGCTGTTGATAGCAGTTAAAGGCGGAATTTGGATAAATGCTAAAAAGGTTTCTTAAAAATATGATTTATTGTATTGTACAGAGTGTTTCATAACCTAGGTACAGCCTTCAACTTTCTTTTTTTAAATACAATACCCTCAATATTACTGCATTTTTAAAATCGCCACTAAATGTTGAAAACATAAGATATAAAATACTTAAACTCGTTAATTTCCAAGATATCTTTGATTTTCCAAAAATGATGTCGCTTGCACTGTTTGAGAAAAGCGATTGTAATTTAATTACCACTTAGAAGAACAAGTGAATTAAATTTTGAAATATCTTAGTACGGACCTACTTATATCTGCAGGTGTGATTATAGTTGTATTTTAATATACTGGGTGTTCGTCACTCAGCGCAAAATTTCAAATGGGTATATCTTATTTTTTTTTTAAATAAAACACCTGTGTATGTTTACATCATTAAATTCCCATTAACAAGTACTTTGATTTTTATTTAGCATGCTCTATGTCTATCTATTCTACTTTTTCAGTTATTATAGTTTTGATTAATTTCTTATGTTACTATCATATTTGTAATCTTAGTAGGCGATGATTCTATAATGACACTGGCAGTCGTAATTAATTAAATAATTTGTAGAAAATAATGTTTGAGGAATTATCTGCTGGCGAAACACCCTGTATATGTACTCTTTGTGTTTTCTGTAAATTTTAAGTGGAAAGTAATAATAAAAAATAAAACTGAAGCTTAAGTAAACCTTCACGTAATGCATTAGTACTTTTATGGTCCTGTTTTCGATGATATACGTTGTCTAGACCGCTCGCTCTCAAAGTCTTATGCAAAAATAAGTTAAAATAACAAAACAAATTTGATAGGATCACAATTTAAGCCGTAGTAATTAATATGGTGCATGTAAATATTTTGGTGTATAATAAATAATATATTTATTTAGACTTGAGTAGCAGTGTTTTTATCATCTTTATATGATATAAATTTTATAAATATTCTGACATGGATAAGAGAAATAAAGCTAAATATATTTCTTCCAAAAATAAAAGAAGATAGGGATAAATATCGGGCCGGAGTCTTTTGCGATCTATCTCGTTAGCCTTTGACTGTGTTGATCACGATATCTTAATACGTAAACTTAATCTTTACGGCATTCTTGGTGTAATGGCAGATTGGTTTTTATCATATCTGTCAAACAGATTACAATATGTAAAAATACTTTTTAAGGACGGACATGGTTTAATTAGAGATGTTGTGTCTACTCAGTTACATATTGCAATGGAATGCCCTAGGGCTCAATCTTGGGTCCGATTCTTTTCATTCTGTTCATCAACGATATTGTTAACTTTGTGCATTATACTTTGGTGACACGTCTGCTGTCGTAACCGGGGCGGATACTAAGGATGTATGTAAAAAGGCAGAGAGACTTCTGGATGACCTGGGTCGGTGGTTTAACATCATTAAACTATGCATGAATCTATCTAAAACCAATCCAAAATATGCGTTTTCGTCGTTCTAACAAACAAGTCAGTTTCTAATGATAATGTACAGGTTAATGGTTTTGATTTGGAACGAAAACCTACCGTAAAATTTTTGGGTTTAAATATTGATGAAAATTTGAGTTGGAAAAATCATTTTCTCGCTTTGGTTAAGAAAATCAATTCGGCATGTTTCCAAATTCGAAATTTAAAACATATAACAGACTTTAATTACTTACTTAGCTTTTATTATGGTCGGGTATACAGTGTTATCCAGTACAGGATTGTAGTCTGGGGCGCGGCGGTTTCATCACACAAAGTCTTTCTGGCTCAGAAGCGTGTTATTCGGTGCATGGCAAATATTAAAAGTACAGACTCTTGTCGGCTATATTTCATCAAATTGAATATCTTGCCCTTGCCTAGTATGTATATACTAGAACTTTTGATGCACATTTTTACCAATAGGGAGGCCTTTGTCAGGAATGGCGACCTGCATTCATATAATACGAGACATAAAAAGCAAATATAGTATACCTTTAAATAGGCTCAATGAAACAAGGAGATCCCCAACGTCAGCTGGGTTGACATTTTTCAATTTACTACCGCCCGAAATAGTGTCCATGAATAATGAAAAAATCTTTAAGAGATGGATGCGCTCCTTGTTGTTTCAGCACTGCGTCTATTCCGTGGAAGAGTTTGTCGCACTTTTTAAATAGTTGTTCTGTAATTAATGACTTGTCCTCTACACTTTTTGTGTCGCTTGGATAAAAAAAATCTATCTATCTATCTATCTATCTAAAAACACTTCCAATAATAATATAAATTGTTTTGAAGAAAAAAGTCAGATACATTGTTTAAAATATATAAAAAAACGGGATTCCCTGTACAACCAGGATAGAAGGAAACTTAAGATAATAGATTCTCAAAACAATCTTCAAGTTAAAATGCGCAATGCCTTAACCTATCAACAAAATTTCTTGCCATATTAGACAATGTTTCGGCTAATATATTTCGCATGCAATTTATAATCTTTCCACATAACTCTTCTATAGAATAAGCTCTTTTATTTCAAAGCCATATGTAAATCGTACATAACCTCATAAGAAAAGAATTTTTTGGGGCTAGATCAGATGACTTAGAAGTCCAGTGATCATCATACTAGCAAGCATTGCTCTTGCCAGAAGGTGCCTTCACGACAATTATTTTTAGGTGAAAGTCAACAACAAGTGCAAAATGATTTTGCTTTTGAGATATGTGATGCATTTTTGACAGCAAATATACCGTGCATGAAAATAGATAATCCCAAGTTGAATTCATTTTTGGAAAAATATTGAAAACGGAAAATCCCAAATAAATCTACGTCACGTAAAAACTATTTAAACAAATGCTATGATTTAGTAAGCTTCATGAGGTTGACAGGGTATACCATTAAATACAAAAGATCCGAAACGATATTGGTACAAGTGATAATCATGATCCAATAATCAAATGAAATCCGCTTGGAGTGTCATAAAGGAACTTTCGCATTCAACTACTTCTACAGGAAATATACAATTACATGTCGATGATGAGATAATATCTGACCCCAAACTTATAGCTAGTTACTTTAACCACTTCTTCACTAGGATGGCGTTAAACATTTATAAGAAATTACCTGATACCACCGCTTAGAATAAACTTCCAACTATTGTAAACAAAACTATTTTCCTAAAACCATTTTCTTTTTATGAACTTGCTAATCTTTTATATTTTAAACTAAAAACTTCTTTTTCTACTGGACCTTACGGTATCCCTTCACACATTCTGAAAGCAGTCTTTACTGCAATTGTACCCGTTCTGGCTTATTTGATTAATATGTCCTTTGAACAAGGAGAGTTTCCTAATTTACTTAAAAAAACTAAACTAGTACCGGTTTTTAAAAAGGTGATAATTTCTACCTGAAATTACCGCCCTATTGCACTAACATCTTGTTTTCCAAAATATTTGAATACTGTTTCTTAGACAGACTCGAGACATTTCTTACTAGTTTTAATATTATTTCTGATCACCAACATGGTTTTAGAAAAAGTCACTCTACTTCCACCGCTCTTAGCGCTCTTCTCAGGGAAATCATTGATGCTATTGAAAATGGTTCTTATCCTGTGGGTATTTTCTTTGACATAAGTAAAGCTTTTGACTGTGTTTGTCATAATACTCTCTTAAATAAACTACCTGCTTACGGTATCAGGGGGAAAGCCTTAGATTGGATAGAGTCATTCTTGCTAGACCGAACGCAATATGTTAATACCTCGTACAAGAGTAACAAACTCCATTAATAATTTTGTATCAGAGATTTTACCTAATGATGTGGGAGTTCCTCAAGGTTCCATTTTGGGACCAGTGCTTTTCTTACTTTATCTTAATGATTTACCCCTAAATATTGACAAAGCGTCCATTACTATGTATGCAGACGATGTTGCCCTGGTAATTGCCGACACAGATACTCACAGGTTGGGTAATACTTGCAATGGTTTGTTGGAAGACACATCATTATGGTTTGCAATCAATAAACTTCATGTCAATGAAAATAAAAGTTCTTACCTACGATTTCATCCTTACCAGCTTCTGCCTACACATGACTTTTACTTAAATCTCTCACTTAATAATAAGCCACTTACCAGATCCGAACAAACTAAATTTCTGGGAGTTTGGGTTGATGAACATTTGAGTTGGAAAGTACATTGTGAGAATTTGCTTCCCACGTTAAATACTTTGTGTTTTTTAATCCGTAATTTAAAATCAGTGTTAACTCGCCAGCAGTTACTTAATGTATATCATGCCTACATTTTTAGTAGGCTTAGTTATGGAATTATATTTTGGGGCAATTCAGTCCTGGCTCATTCAAGACATTTTCATCTGTCAGAAACGGATTATTCGTTGTTTAATTGGTTTAAAAGCTTTCGAGTCTTGTCAACAAGTTTTCATTCGTTATAAATTATTAACTTTACCTTGCATCTTAATTCTTAACCTTGCACTTCATTCCTATGACAATATTAATAAATTTCAACTTAACAAAGACAAACACGACTACCTTACTAGTTGTAGAAATGACTTAGCGTTGCCCAAGTCTAGATTAACTTTATTTCAGCAGTCCCCAGAGGTTCTCGCTATTAAAGTATACAACAAACTCCCAAAACATCTGAAAAATCTTCCACGTTTACGTTTTCAACGCCATGTGCGTGATCTATTGATGGTGAATGGGTTTTATTCCCTACATGAGTTTTTACTTCATAAATTCACCTAATAATTTTTATAATTATTAGGTGAATATATACGAAAATATATATTATTATTATTATTTCATATAATCATCACCTTTATTTTTAATTGTATTTTACTCTTACCTTCATTGTTTGTACGATAATTCAATGGGTATTACTTTCACTTTGTTTGTAATGTATTATAATTATTATCACTTTTATCTTTCTTATCACCGTGTCATTATCCTGATATTATCATTAATGTTATTATTATTATTATTTTATTATTATTATTATTATTATTACTATCGGTATTACTATTATAGCTTTATTCTATTGTTATCATTATTGCCATTATTACCATTATTATCACTTTGTCATTATCATTAGTGTTTTTATTATTATCATCATTATTATTAATTATTATTATTATTATTATTACCACTACATTTTCTTTTTATTATTATTATTAATAATCTCTTAATTAATTTCATTCATTTCTTCATGGTGTCCTAATGATCGCTGTACCATTGTCATTATTGTCTCTATATAATTTACTGTCGGTATTACTACCTTTACCTTAAATTTAACTTAATTAATTTACTTAATTATTATTATTGCCATTGTTATCATTTTTTTTTATCACTTTTCTTTTTTAATTTTGTCATTTATTTATTCAGATATTATGATTAGTGTTATTATTATTAAGATTAAATTTTATTTTGCTTTCTTTTCTGACGTTTCCTAATACCTTTGTAGTTTTGTGGTCTTTTGGAAATAAAGTTTACTTTACTTTACTTTACAAGTGATATTTGGATATCAGTTGACAAAACAACTGACATACGGGGAAGTGCCGTAGCAAATTTGATTGTTGGAGCCTTTAAGGCAGGTCAATTTTGCAAACCATATCTTCTTACATCAAAAATTATAGAGAGAACTAATTCTAACACCACAGCAAGATTTGTTAAAGATTCGTTGCGTAAGTTAACGTATTTAATTTCTATTTTTTTTGTTTTCCTTTCTTAAATTAAGTATACACAACTGCCTGACGTAAGTACATAAATTAAGATAAGTTAATATTTCAATGTATTATATGTTCTAAATTATCAATTCAGTTCAGTATCGTGAGGAAACTTTTAAAAATATTGCGTTATTTTTATTTAGGGGTACTATGGCCTACAGTTAGTAAAGATTATGAACGGAAAATTAAAATTCTTTACACGGATGGAGTTACCATGTTAAAAGCTACTAACAATTTACAAGATGTTTTATTCAGATTTGCTGAACCTTGAAAGGATAACGGTCATTCAAGGATCTTTTAGAAATGCACCAGGTGTGGTGGCTGAAAAGCCCATTCCAAACTCGAAGCTATTTTAGCCAAGAATTCGGGATTTTCCGTTTTGTACGAAATATCTCAAGTATTGAATGATGCCCGGTAACATAAACAATAGTTACCAATTTGTCAAAATTAATCAATGGATAACAGCAAAAATCAGTAACATAAAGGTTTGTTAGGAGATAATCATTTGTTAAATCAGTTGTTAACTTAACCACCGCTATTCCGGTAGTTACACATTTGTTAAGATTTACCAAAGCACGAAATGTGCCGAAGGTCCAACGAAAGTTTCCGTGCATGATTGCATCAATAGATGGCGGAACATGTGAACAGACGGAAAATCTATTTGACATTTTGACAGAATTTGCATTTTTGATTAATTTTATCACTGATCAATTAATTTGGAATAAGATAGCAGCAGTAAGTTTAAAATATATACGTTTAGTGATTATTACATTACATTTTTATAATTATGGAGGCTAGATAGGTGTAATTTCAACATTTGATTTCTGACAATATTATCACTAAATTTGACACTATGCACCATAATAAGTAGGAAAATGCAGGATGCCGTAAGGAGAGCCAGAAATTTTACGGTACAAGAGAAACACACATTGTTAGCGATCAATGAAAATTATAAAGGAGTAGTTGAAAATAAAAAAAAAAACGGATGGAGTATTTATTAAACAAAAAAAAGCGAAGTATGAGCAAAAATTACATCTGAATTTAATGGTCATAGTACTACTGGGTTAAGGATGAAAGAGCAGTTATTTACATTATACAACTTTATGAAAAAGAACATTCAACACGACCAAATCAATGTTTTATTTGCCTTTTTTTCTTATATTTTCATGATTCTTCTCTGAGTAGTAGTGGTCTATGATGTCTATCATATATGTTGTCTAGTATATCGAATAGTTCTTTATTGGAGGACGATGATTAATCATTCCCATATATCCGTTTTTGATATAATCGTTATAACAAACTTGACATAAGCCAGAAGCAAAACTTCAATTACTGAATTTCTAGGTGAAAACGTCAAAGTTCCAAGGTGGCTCTCTATCGGAACCAAAATGAACTATCAATTTTAGTAAATTTACAGTTAACTAGTTTACAACAGCCATTAATCAGTTGTTAACTAATTACTCGACATTTAGCAAATGGTTACGTTTATGTTACTCAACTTTTACTTAACAATTTGTTAGTGCTAACAAATGATTAACTAATCACTTGGTTACACACGCTTTATGTTACCGGGCATCAATCTAGTTCCAATGACTGCACCATAGCAGTAGAATAGTTACCACAGTACAAATACGCACCAATAACAACGTATGACAAAAATATTCTATCTGACAGGAGACACAATTTCACTCCAGAAAATTTAGAAAAATATTTTATTTGCCATTTTAATAATAATTAAATCAAAGTTATTATTTATTTTATCAACATTAAAAATATGTTTACAGCTCATCTCAGGTACTAATGTTTTCCTGACATCAATTTTAAATAAAAAAAAGAGTGATTTTGTAACGCATACTTTTCATATTCAAATGCATATTTTGCCTATTTAAATGCATATTTTATATTCTTAGAAGCATATCTTGTTTGCATATTTTGATATTTTTAGTACATATAAATCCGGCCTTTAGTGATTAGCGATGAAAGTGGGTTTATACACTCGGGGGAGCGCTGATGACGCTTGTTAGGCAGAAACTCGAGTCCGTTCCTAGTGGTATTCCCCTTTCATTGCTTTGCTAGTATGGTGATTCCTACAATAGACAATGAGTTGTAGGAAGAAGGCTTTGATAATATAGCCGAAACGTCACAATTAAGAGTTTTTTTTAATTACAAGCAAATTACTATCATTGTTTATTTTCCTACCCGCTACTACCAAGAAAGAACCAGCTAATCAAATTTGTCTCCTAATTGTAACTGAATGTAAAATTATGATATGTATTGAATTACATTACAAATGATATGTTTTTTTTTTTTGATATAAATTCCTTCCGACTTCTAACAGTGTCCTTATTTATATTTTATTTCACCATCTTCTAACTTTAATTCATGCCGTACGGCGAGGATCCATTTTACCCACCGCTTTTCAGCAAACTCCGAGTTTTAAGTTGACGTGATTCGAAGACATACACAAGCCAAAAGTCTGCCCCGCGGGAATCCAAAGCAAATTGAAGTCTAAACATTTTAAGTTGTCCCGTAGAGCGAGCGGATTTGTTCAGCGTTCGTAAGTACAGTACACGGAGAGAAACCGCGCGTCGACAAACATTATTATATACGTCAAATATGGTCCCCGTATATCGGGACGAAATGCAATATACGGGACGTGACATTTTTATTTGTTTACGTCCCGAAAGTCAAGGTATATCCATGCACAACGGTTTTGGGTACATTTTTAGATAGGAATATACATATAGATATGTTGATAGGATGTTTATTGATTTAGGAAAGATCAAGATATACAAGATATCGAATGACATAGAAGATTGAAAGAAAGCTTTTTTATATATAAAAACCACAGAAATATTACTAAATTTCAGGAAGAGTAGCAATTCAGTTACCTAACGAATACTGAAAATAAAAAAAAAATAACAATATGTGCCCAGTTATTCTATTGTCATGCCGGCTGTCACTTGAATAGAATTTATTCGTTTTAATTGAAGGAATTCGCTTTTAGCCTGGACACATTCGCAGCTAGCGACAATAAGCAACAGCAGTATAAAAGCTGGTATAGCAACGGCTTGTGGTAAATACAATTTGCGAAGCAACGTATTTAAAGGGTCAAGTGTCAATTTGTTGCCATGTTTTAACGTCATTGTCCATATTAGTTACATAATTAACTTACACTCTCATCTGCGATTCGTTATTCGAACAATACAATAGTTCTAATACTTCTTTTTATTCTAGATTTGTTTTGAGGATTTTACACGTGGAAATTTAAACAAATAATGATCACAATAGCGTACTAAATGTGCAAATGACGGTTGCAAAGAATATAGCACAGATATTTCTCTAAATAGAGCTTTTTTTGAACAGAATTAATTTCCATTTTCTTTAATATTTTTTTATTATCTAAATTCATTGCAAATGCTTAATACGGGATATCTTTCAGAATTAAGGTGGTGTTCGAACTATATAGAACTTGTAACATGTCAGGTAGTGCTGCTATAGTTTTGCTACTTAAATAGAGATGACGTAGGCAAGCAATATTGTATATTTTGATTTATTTCTGTGGGGGTCGTTAACGCATGCGCACTTTGCTTATTTCCTTATCACTTGAAAATTACTATATTTATGACTGTAATTTTCCAAATTGTAAAAAATTTTAAGTTTTTCCTAGGAGATATTAATATTTTTCTTCGTAATATTACAATGCTAGAGATTTTTTTTTCTAACAAACAGCATTTTTCCTATAATATTCACGTAAAGTACTTGTATTATGGGAAAAATTCTAACATTTCGATATTTTCTTTAAATTTCTACACAATTACCCCAATTCAGTGGGGAAAATTATAAAAAAAAGTGATTTCTACCAAGCAAAATTAACAAATTTTTTTAGTGTGCAAGGTATTTCATTTAGGAAAATCAAGCAATATAATATGGTAATAATATAGTAATTTAATCTTAAATATAACTTTCAGGTAATGTGGCTCCCTACCTAAGCTTTCTTGTATAATTAACGAATTAATGTATTTCTGCTAATTACTATAATAATTTTAAGAGGATTTTTTCCCAGGAAAAAAAATTCTCCTCACGCAGGATTCGAACCTACCACTCTCGTTTACTGAGCCGAGGTGATAAGCACTCTTGGAATTAATTGTACACCTTCTTGGAATTACACTATTTTTAAGGGAATTACTAACGATTTCAATGGAATTACTGGAATTATCTTTGAAATTAGAGGAATTAATCGGAATTAATGGCATTAGATAGGAATTACTGTATGATTTTGGAATTAAACAAAGAATTAACTGATTGACTGAGAAGTCTGCGAAACAATTTTAACTACAAACACACAATATTGCAAAATATAAAACCAGGAAGGAAAATTTAGATGCCTTTTACGGCTTTTATGGTTGTACTATCCGCAATTATTTATTGTATAGACATTTTTTTTTTAACAATAGGAGAATAAAATAAGGTGATTCATTTCAAAGCGTTTAAGAAAAATAAATGTATGACATTGAGGATAATTTTATTCGAAGAGGTTCTAAGTCTTGCTTAAAACAGTAAAATATTTGCAAAGTCGGGGCTGTTCTTGACAAAATCTGGAAGCGGATGTGGCAAACATCGAACAAGTTTAGAAAAATAAAAGTAATAAATTAATAAAGTATTGGCCTGAAGGTATAGGTTTGCAAAATATTATAAAATTAGAAAAGATATTTAGATACCTTAACGACTTTTATGGTTATATTATGTGTAATTATTTACTGCATACAAAATTTTATGGATACAAGAATGGTCGCATAAAGTCGCATAAAATGAGGTGTTTCAGCTCAATGCATTCAAAATATAAAGTAAATGACATCGCGGATGATGTTATTCGAACAGGTAATTCATAAGTCGAAACATGTAGTTTTAAAATTTTCCTTAAAAATTGAATACTTTGGAATAAATGGAACATTTTTATCTTCGCATACGTAGTAACATTATCATCAATTCACTGGAATTCACTAATTTTTTTTTGTTTTACTTTGAAAACTTCATATTTAACCACAGAAATCAAATTTTCATACTTACGTTTAGCACAACAAAATCTTTATATGAAACAAAAAAAAATCAAATTAAAAAGTGTTGAAAATCACAATTTTTCATTTTACACAGACCTAAAGTAAATTAATGAGGTTTATTAAAACCCAAACGTTGATTTTTGCTATTATTTTTATTTAAATCATCTACAGAAAACTAAGAAAACATTAATATACAATAATGTAAAATATAGTTATGTTCTGTAATAGCTTTAATTTGGTAGGAAAAAAAAATATTTTTATTAGGTATATATTTTCTTAGGAATAAAGGCGCATATCCAAATGCAAAACCGTATAAATATAGGATTTCACAATCGCTTTTCTCTTTATTGTGTAAATGTGATATAGGACATTTATAATCGATGGAAAATATAACGTTATAATCTAATGAGTCGAAACAATTTATATTTTATGTATGGTTTTCTTATATACGTATTTATAATTCTATAATATGTGTAAAAATAGCGCTTTAATTGAAAATTAATCTTTCAAAAAAAAATCAAGTCAAAAGTTTTCCTGGATTATGTCTATTGTAATAAGGGTTACACTTTATCTTTATAAATTTTAGATTTTATTTATTATTTTTATATTTTTTAAGTTTTTATTTTTTTTCAAATTTTCCCCAGTGACCAACTATATTTATTTCATATTTTATAAATATTTAAAAAATATTAAATCTTTCTTGAATATTAGTTATATTAATATAATATGCATAAAATATTATAGAAATATATTAGGAAAACATTTAAAAAATATATATGTTATGTAGCATTAGTAATATTTTATTGCAAATGTTTTCTCAATATATTTTTCATAATTCTGCAAGAATATTTTGCTTTGTATTTCTGTAAATATTTAATTCATATAAAAAAAAATATTGAATTTTGAAAAATGGGTAAAATATGCATGCATATTAAGTAGGTATGTACCTATTTAAAATGATAGTTTAAAGATTAAATTAGATAATATATATCTAATATGATTTAATTAGTATCTAAATTGAGCATTGTAAATTTCTATTAATATATCTACGTTTTGTATTATATTATTTGTAATATTTGTAAGTTGCGAACGTCAACACAACACCTCTATTCATTACGGTGGCGGTGTTATATGATTTAGTATTGTTTATGCGTCTTATGGATTAGGTACATAGAATGCATACGCGCACTGCGTATCATCAACGTTTTCATTCGTTTGTCGTTATATGTTATGGTTTATAATAGTATACGATTAGGGCAGATTAGGGTAACTGTGTAATTAATTGTTGCGGGGTGAGTTTTAGTTTTGTGGTGAGTACGAGGTACGCAAAACTTTGAACATGTCATGGCATTTATAAGATAATGGAATGCTCAATATGCTATGTACAGAAATCGTTTAATAATATAATTATAGGAATTTTATGCATCATATATGTACTGATCTACTAGATAAATTGCTAGTTGATTTGCTTAAGAGATTCATCTCGGTAGATAAGCGTCATAACTCAAATAGGGTTAGAATACGTGGTGCTGTTTTATTGTTTGTACGTAGAATGTTTTAAATATTATGAAATAAAGTAAAATAAGTATCGTAAGTATTAGAATGTAGCTACCACTCAATTATTGTAAATGCCCAAATGTATTAGTAGGTGTTGATAATGTGTACGATGTTTATTCATGGTATGATCTAATACAATGGCATTGTTTTAAAGGCCACAAGGAAAGCCATGAGAGCGTCACTACGAAAGATATGAAAAAGCATAGGGTTGTACTGCACCAGCCAAGGCTAGACTTAAAAAATGAGTATTTTTCATTTTTATTGGCTTATTCAAATAAAATGATAATAAATACGTTTGTTTTTTAATTAGAACACTTCAATTAAAAAATAGTGATTAATTTGATAGACTTCAGTATGCCTTAAAAGATGCCAGAATTATTGATTATTACTTGTATGTGAGTGTGAAAAAACAAGTTCTTGCCTTTTAGACAACTCTATGTATGTTTCAACTTTTCGTTATCGACGTTATACATTCTAAATAACCAAGAACAATTTTAGTTCATTTTGACAATTAAATAGATTGCATAAAAAAATCTCAATTTTCATATAAATATTTACAAATATTTTAGAAAAAAATAATGAAAATATATTCAAAAACTCTCACGAAAAATATTTATAAAATATATTTTTAAAAAATATCTATGTAATATTTCTGGCTATTAGGTATTAGTAATTCTAAATTAAGGCAAAACCACACTTTCTTTATTATTTATTAAAGTAATCACTACTCAATAATGAAACGGTCTTTAGTGGATCTAGATCATGAAAAAAAAAAATGGCAATTTGAGCCGCAAATTACGATATTATTACAATAATTCTCTTGTCCCCCATTTTTGTATGCAGCACGTTGAGTTCCATTTCATCTTCGATCCGATTTACTAAATTCGCCATATCAACTTACCTTATCACCTTAATTCTTCGCGCCGTTCACGTAATTCCATCACGGTCCGTATTGCGTGTTCCGCAAGGTTTTGTACTTGCGCCCCGGCATTGGGCCGGGCTCGCCGCATCTGTTTCGTGACACCCAACACGGAATTTCGGTGAAAATTATTATTCAATGAATCGGAAGTTTCCCGGCTAATCGAATTACCGTAATCAAATTCGGAGGGATAGCGCGCGGTAGCGGGATTAGCGCTAATGAATTATATACGCCGCGGAACCGGCTCCTCCGCCAATAATGGCTCGTTTAATTTGCGTCTATCACAGACCGGAAGGAAGGACAAGACGTCGTTGGCTAATTGAATAACGTCATGTATATCGCGTCGTAAGGCGGTCGCAGAAGTTGTTCGATGTATTAGGGTATCACAAAAGGAATTACTTACAGGAGACTGTTTAAAATCTATATATTTATTTATTTGGGAAATCGTAAAAAAAAAATTTTGCTCCCACAAAGTAAGGTTTTTCCATGGTTTCCCTTTTTTGTTGTTGTTGTTGTTGTTGTGCAGCCGTTTGACGTGGTATTTCCAAGACCAGTACAGCCTCTAGAGTATGTAGGTTCCCTAACAGCCAGAAATATTACATAGATATTTTTAAAAATATATTTTATAAATATTTTTCGTGAGAAGTTTTTGAATATATTTTTCATATTCTTTTTCTAAATATAGTTAAAATATTCAATTAAAATATTTATTGCATATTTTAAAATTAATGTAAGCGCTATATTTTTTCTAAAATATTTGTAAAATATTTATATGAAAATTGAAATTTTTTATTATCTATTAATTTGTCAAAATGAACTAAAATTGTTCTGAATGTATAACGTCGATAACGAAAAGTTGAAACATACATAGAGTTGTCTAAAAGGCAAGAACTTGTTTTTTCACACTCACCATACAAGTTAATAATCAATAATTCTGGCATCTTTTAAGGCATACTGAAGGTTTATCAAATTAATCACTATTTTTATTTTAAAAAACAAACGTATTTATTATCATTTTATTTGAATAAGTCAATAAAAATGAAAAAGACTCATTCTTAAGTATAATCTTGGCTTCGGTAGTGGCGCTCTTATGGCGTTTCCTTGTGGCCTCTAAAACAATGCCAATTGTATTAAATCATACCATGAATAAAACATCGTACAACATTATCAATACCTACTAATACATTTGGAAGCATTTTCAATAATTGGAGTGGTAGCTACATTCTAATACTTACGATACTTATTTTATCTTATTTCATAATATTTGAAAACATTCTACGTACAAACAATAAAATAACACAACGTATTCTAATCTATTTGCGTTATGACGCTTATCTACCGAGATGAATCTTTAAGCAAATCAACTAGCAAATTATCTGGTAGATGCAATACATATATGATGCATAAAATTCCTACAATTATATTATTAAACGATTTCTGTACATAGCGATATTGAGCATTCCAATTATTATAAATTGTCATGACATGTTCAAAGTTTTGCCTTACCTCGTAGTCATCACAAAAAACTAAAACACACGCGCAACAATTAATTACACAGTTAACCCTAATCTGCCTAATCGTATACTATTATAAACTATAACATGTAATGGACAAACGAATGAAACGTTGATGATACGCACGTGAGCGTGTGCATTCTATGTACCTAATCCATAGACCCTAAACAATACTAAATCATGTAACACGGCACCGTAATGAATAGAGGTGTTGTGTTGACGTTCGCAACTTACAAATTTACAAATAATATAATACAAAACGCAGATATATTAATAGAAAAGCTACAGCGCTCACTCAGACACTAATTAAATAATATTAGATATACATTATCTAATCTTTAAAACTATCATTTAAATAGGTACATTATTTACTTAATATGTATGCATAAACGACGTTTCCGGTATGGCAGAGAAGGACAAGGAGGGGTTTAGTCGGAATAAGCGCCCGACACTCCAGGACACATTGAACCCGTGCCGGGGCAAGCGGTTTCCCTCACAAAAAAAAAAAAAAAAAAAATATGTATCATATTTTGCCCATTTTATATATTCGTCCTACGCAACAATGTACAAAAGCAAAAATTCAATCTTTTTTTTTATATGAAATAAATATTTTACAGAAATACAAAGCAAAATACTCTTGCCAGAGTTATGAAAAATATATTGAGAAAACAATTTGCAATAAAATATATTAATGCTACATAACATATATATTTTTAAATGTTTTCCTAATATATTTTCTGTAATATATTTTATGCATATTATATTAATATAATTAATATTCAAGAAAGATTTAATATCTTTTAAATATTTATAAAATATGAAATAAATATAGTTGGTCACTGGGGATATTTGCCCAAAAACTAAGTTGTAACCTATTATAAAAGCCACGCTGTGAACGGAACTACTTGCACCTGCGTTTCACGAAATATATTCATTCATATTGTGAAAGCAACCTTGAGTATTCGTTTCATTCGTTGTGTGGCCTCGCACTGCAATATTTACTCATAGCTATACAGACGAATGAAACCACGTTCATCTCAACAGTACATTCAATTAATAAATAGAAATGAGTTCAACAGATATCGTCATTACATAATTGTCGATGACAATAAATTGATAAACTGCGCAAGATCGTTTTGCCTCGTAGATTTCCTGTTTTGTGTTGTTGAAATATTCTGGAATATTTCCATGCACCACGAAAATTATATGTTACATAACATTGTCACGCTCTCTTAAATGAAAACAATTCATCTGCATGCCGCGTGAGTAAAGATACGTCGCGATGGTCCAATCCCCATTAATCTAATAATTTCTCCGTAAATAAATTACACTTAATAAAATCCATTGCGGCCGATAATCGTCGCGTAATTTATTTGATTCGTTCGGTATGCTGACTGTTATATGCGAATCGACTTTACAGTATAGGCCGATAGATCGCGAACAATTCCAGTGTCAATTCGCGCGTAGTGTTGAAATCTATTAGAGGCGACCGCCTATAGTCCTAGTCTAATCGAACTAAAAATAGATCTTACTTACATATCAACGTAGTTAGGGAGTTAAATAGATGAAGTTAATTCAATCAATATCCCGTATGTAATAATAATTCTCGGAACGAACGGACATTAGATGATTTGCACATCCACGCTTCGCTATCAATTAAACTGGAGCGGAATACACTGTTAAAAAAAAATTAGGGTCTGACATTGGTTTGAATGAGCAACAATCGAACGAATCGAAATCGTTCTCAACAAAGGTCATTTGTGAATTTTGGAGAATCGAGGGCCAGTAATAGTTATTTGTATCACTAGGCCAGAAACTACAGTTTTGCGTGTATGAGTATGGTTTGTAGACAAGCACGAATACTCGCAAAAGTGTTTCTGGCCGTGTGTTATACAATGTCTTTTGGGCCGACAAATCTTAATTTTGAATTAAAAATAGAAAAGAAATTTTGAGGGAGTTGACAGTACAAGGTACAAGTTCGCAGACATGTTATATACCTTAGTATTTTGACGTTTCCGAGAATAAATCATCTTCCATAAGTTTCTTTCTAGTATAATATCTATTTATCAATAATAAATGCAATGAAGACACCAGCTCATCTTAGAATGGTTGAACAGTAGTTTAATGACAATTTATTACACGTCTGTCATGTGGAATCTAATGTAGCCAACCTTTAGTGACATTTTTGTCTGCCTAGGCAGGAAAACGATAGGTTTCTTGCCGCTTAAGTACTGCAAAATGAGTGTTTCTGGGCAGAGGCGCAAAAACGTATTTTAAGCATGAATTGAATGATTGCTTTAAGTTTGCTCGTTGCCCAACATGTCTTCTGATGACGCAAAAAGACAAAGAAACTGTAAAACCTATTAAATAAATTAAAAGGAGAACCAAAAGGTAGCGACCTTTGAGAATATCAATGATAAAAATTCTGTTCTTCAGATTGGTGAATGTAGCCGTGTCCTATAGATTCGCTGGTCCAGGATTTCTTAAATAAATAACTAAATTAAAAGCTTGGAACTATTCTCGTTAATTAATACCTGCAACTAAACCCCAGTTTCCTGAATGCAATTGTTACTGTAAATTAAAAAAGTGTACCTGACAAATTTGTGGTAAGTAACGTATTACTTATGACTACTGGTATTGTATCTAACTACAGCAGATAGTTAATAGAAGTAACAACAATGTTGATGGCTACTAAACTCATGTATTTTCTTAAATAGGTAACAACTTTCCACAACTATGATTATTTGAGTTTTGCTGCCACTCCGTGATTGTTTTACTATTCGTGATTGGCTAATGCGGCGGAGTAATGAAGTAGTCCCCGAGACGGCTACGTGCGCAGGCGCGGGCTAGCGTCACGTAAGAGTTACGGGCGTGGAAAAAGGTCGTCGAAAAAGGGTGGCGGGAGTACGCCCATTGTAAGCCAGTTGCAACGCAAATATATTAAAAATACCGGGTGGGTTAACTCAAGGCCCCATCCGTATAAAGAAGCCGAGCCTATAAGCAATCGGATATTTCAAGATTGCAGTTTTAAACCACGTGGTGGAATATTTGAATTCCCCATCATTGTGATGATATCTGCGCCCGCTGGTGAAGTTAAAGTGTGGATGCCTTCGCTAGCCGAGTGACAGTTCAAATGCCACCTGCAGTTAGGGATACACCGATGAAGTAGCCGTTTTCGAGGCGATCACCGGACATAACAGAGGATTAGCTCGCCGAGACAACGCCAGTGTAATGCACCAACAGAAACCGCAAGTTTACCATCTAGGTATATTATTTCTTTGTTTGTTATTAGTTGTAACTTCAAAGCCATATTTCTCTTTGTCCTTTGTTTAGATTTCAATAATTTCAATAAATAAATAACGTTTCAAGGGGTGCCCCATTTACGTTATCTTTTACATTGCTTTGTTCATTTTTTCATTATTAAGGAATATATTTTATGTGTAATTACGTTGTAAATTGTATAAAAAAAAACTACTGTTAAAGTGAAACCAATATCTTTCATTCATAAAAGGTAGTCACTGTGTTTGTCCTATACAAAATAAAACTATTACTAATAATACTGCTTTTTTTTTTTTTAAGTAATAAGAATTATGTACCATCTTTAGCAAAATAAATGCGAATTCAATCGTCAATTATTAATGCAATCGAAGCTACAGCACACTGAATAGTAATTAAAAATTATTTGCAAACAATTTTGAATTACGCATTGCTCAATATGCAGTACTTATAGTGCAACCGCAATAAATAATTGAAGATTTGCGGAATTTTTTTTTGTACTTTATCAGTTATTCACATAGAGTACACAGTAAGCTACCTAATAAATATTTACTAAACTTCCTCGTTTCCTGCACTACCTATAGTTGAACAACAAATTTAAGGTAAGTATATTGTATATTTATAGCAAACCAGTGCCTTCCTGATATATGTATTTAGTAAACGTGCATTAATGATACTCTTTCCTTATCATAAGTAAACTAAATAGCTTGTATTAATTATGAGGGTGTGATAGCTGTTATGGAATAGTTCACTTACAGCAATACACCCAGTACTTGACAAGGGCAAATCTTTGCTTACTGCAACTACATATATTCTTTGGCTAAACTACTTCAGTTTAATTATCATAAGTTACCGGTATGAAGCACACCGTAAGTAACTTAGATTGTTTCTTGTTAGTATCAGTGTTTAGGATCTCTTTTTTACTAGTGCTAAGTAATCTGTGCTTTTGTCCCCTATCTAGCTGAACTTTTTACTCAAGATAATTGTATTTTTATTTATGATTATTCAATTTTTTTCTCAGTGTAATAAGTTTTCTGTAGGTCGACAATTAAATTTAAATAGCTTTAAAATATTAGAATGTATTGTTTTATTATATGAACATCTTGCAAGGTGTAGATTTAAATATTTTCTTTTGAAATTATAGCGACGAACGCCACTAGTAAAAATTAAATTTTCTTGTTGTTATTTAATCTTCGTATGGATACGTATCCCCAACTATTTTATTAAAATCGAGTTAGTAATAACAGAGATGCAATATGAGAGTCATAACAAATGCAACACACTGTATATTTCAAACAATTTATATCGAAAATTTATTTTCACTCTGTAATTGTAATATATCTCCATAATAGTATTAACTAACATCAACTCCTATATTCCCCAATTTTCTTAATCTCGTAGGCATTTCAATTTGTATTCATAGACAACCTAATATATATGTATACCTCACCTTCCTAATAGTTCAGTGCGGCAAGGGCCCAGAGCAAAATAAACGGATTTAAGGTAAAATCCTCCTCGGAACACCTGCGGTAATTACATTAATGTTGTTGCTCATAAATAAACAGCGTTCAAATTACAGTGAATGTGCAATTAATTAATCAGATAATTAGCAGACTAGCTCGGATCAAAGCGACTGGGGTCTGTGCGCCGCCACCGACGACTCCCGGAGAGAGAGATGTTGCGTTAGTAATAAGCGGCACCCGAGAGCAAGTTTACTACACGGAGGCGGCATTTCCGCTTCTATCTATACGGGCGTTGAATCTAAGAGGCGAGGGCGTCGCGACGGCAGTCGTCGGCGTCGCTTGCGGCCACGAGAAATACACTCCGATGAGATTAGATCGAATATTAGCCATTCTTATACCTGAGTTTGCCAAGGGGAAGCTGGTGCATTGTACGCCCATAATTAAAGCTAGTTGCTATTTTATTTATAGGGTTTGGTGTGTGAGTTTGTGAGGAGAGGAAATGGGATAGCAATCTTCGCGCCTTTTTTTCCAAGAAACATAACAACTTCTTTTTCTTTTGATTGATTTTTTGCTTTTAGAGTTCAGATCAACAATTTAACAAATATATCCACGATAATAATAAGATTTTCAACTTAAATTCTCATTCGTTTATTCTACCACATATTAAGTATACGTATTCGGCCAGTGAATGTTTCTAATCGGGGAATAAACCTATGCATAAAAACTCGCCTTAGTTGCCAAACGCATTGCAGCAAGGATGCACACATAAAAAGGATATCTTCAGTTAAGTAAATATATTTCTTTAAAAAAATTTACTTCTTTCAAATATATCTGTATTTGAAATAAGAAATTATTCTTGTATAGAAACAATATTTTACTTTGTTGTAATCGATAATATTCTTGGTTATAAGGCTGTTTTAATAAAAATATATTTCCAAGAACAAATTTTTTGATCTAAGAAATAAAAGAGGCAACGAAAGAGCTGATCAGATATTTGAATTAAGAAATAAATTCTTTTATTAAGGATTTTAATATTTGTGGTAAATCTTGCAAATACTTAATCTGGCACCCCGGTTTTCGAAAATTCAGTTTTTTTTTCTTGTTTATTCCAATTAGTCTTTATCAATGTTTCACAAGAGTTTCCACAATTTCAATTGTGTATTTTATTTTATATAAGATTTTGTTAATTGAATTGATTGCTAATTTATATTAATTTCATTCAGTTGTACATATTGCATTCACTTATATTGTTTATGTTATGTTTTGCGATTTCGTCCGTTGGCGGACAGATCTTTGTGCGTTGCAACGCACGCAGCTGTAGAATTTTATATGTATACGACGTTGTTCAACCTTGTAGAGGCAGTTCCCTGACAGATGCCGTGTAAGTAGATGTAATTTTATTTTCATTGCTGCCATTTTGGTATTTCATTTTGATTTAAAAGTTTTGTTTCGTTAAATTTTGATTTATGTCATCCATCAAGGAACTCGCTATATAATAATTGGTCTTATATTCTTGTGTACACAAATTAGATATAGGATCATTTATTATTTTAGTTCTGGAAGATATTTTAAGTTTAAATGAGTTAATTTTTGTTCGTTTTTAAGTTTGCTGATTTGTATTTTATAATTAATCACCTCGGGTTGGGTGAATAGAAGCATTGTGCTTGTATGTAAGTTTTTCTTTTTTTAAATTCACTTGATTTGTCCATTTTAAATTTAGTTTGGTTAATTTTGAAACCACGTGGATTTTTGTGAAAGAAGTACTATCTTCCTGAACTACTTTACCTTTTGCTTTGATAAAGGATTTGAATTGTCCTTTTGTAACTTTAGAATCTTCTGCAGTTTTGATTTCGACTAGGACCTTTTGTCCAAGGTTTTTTTTTCCTGGGAAATTGTAATTAAATTTTTTTTTTTTTAATATTAAAATTGATTGTTAACGTCATTCAAAAATACTGTTCTTTTATTTAAGTTCAAACCTTTTCAATTTTTGGAGTAATAAAAGAAAGTCAGATTTCTTTCACCCACAATTTTACTTTTCGTGATTAGTTTTAAATTGCGTGAGTAACCCTGAGTTTCATTGTTTCTTTTGCGCCCTTTTAATTTTTATCCTTTAAGCTAGCTAAATTAATTTTTCATTTTTATCAATTCATTTTTGTATTTTTCTTTGGTACCTTCAGTACACAGCTAAGGTAGCTAAGCTAGCTAAGTACACAGTTAAGGTGAAAATTAGTTTTAAAAAGTATGATGTTATGTTTGCGGTGGGGTGAGTTTGGCTACGTGACACTCGAACGATTACCAATAATGCAGTGGTTGTGTGCATGCATCGAAGATAGAAATGTGAATTACGGTGGTGCTAAATATGTTAAATTGTATATGTAGTAGTAGGAAGTCGGTAAGTAATTCAAGGTTTAACTGCGTCATTTTTAAACTGCAGAGCCGTACTTAAGCTTCTTGATAATGAAAGTTTTTGAAAGATAGTTATCTTTTGCTAATTTATAGAATTACTTAACGTATATTTAATTACAGATTTAAAATTTGCCTACCAATTCTTAATTCCTCTGCATTTACTGCCTCTAACGAGGCTGCAAAATGTCGAAAAAAAAGCATTGAAAACACCAGCTTTGGAAGCAAAACAGTATTTTTATCCATGCGAAGGTGTGTTTTGCTTTTGTAAATCCTGTCTAATTTCCTAATTTCTCTGATTTAAGTAATCTTAAGCTTTCTTGGTCTGCAACAAACCTTTAAAAAGTAATAATTAGAAGAGTATAGAATGTTTGCTAGCCATAAGCAGTATAAATTAATAAATAAATAATTATAATTATGTTGTTTAATTGAGATGAAAAATAAAAATAAAAATAGCATGGCCCTACATTCGACTACTTAGCTGCACTAATAAGTTGGTAAAAATATATCATCTATTATACCACATCTTCTTATCTACTATTTCTTGTGAAGTATATGTATTTATTGTAAAATAATGTATCTCTTCAGATACCCGAAGATTTTGAAATGTTAATAAAGGAGCAACAAGTGACTGCCGATATTCGGAAGAACAGCTGAAGATTAAAGTGTAATTAAAGGATCCAGAAAATTCGATTGCACGTTGCGGAAAATTAGAAAATGTATAGTCTCTTTGTGAGGTGTGTGATATAGTGCTGTAATACGTTTTTTCCTATAACGCCAAAATTATAAATAAAAAATAAATTTATGTTCCGAATAGCTTTTTTTTTTTTTGAAATATAAATGATGTTGTAATAGTAGTAACATTATTATTTTGGTAAGTAAAGAAATGTAAAAACAATCTGAAAAGAGGACTTTCACTTGAACTAAATATATTTTGAAAGAAGATTGTGGTTTTATTTACAAACGTGCTATACAGTGTGTTCACGGGAACATTCTACAATAGCTAACTTTTTTATTTTTAGAGATACAGAGTCGGTTAAATGGAGAAAGTTCATGTAGTTTTCTATCTGCATTTCGTGCCATGGCATAAAAAAACAAAAGAGCGCTTGGTTGCTAAGATACGACTAAAGCATGTATTTTTTTTAAAAGGGACACCCGGTATATTTTTACATTTTTGAGTTTCTCTAATCATTGGCTATAACAAAGTATAAAACGACTTCTCTGTAAAATCACGATTACGAGAGTGATAAAGAAAATCACGCTCAGTTCATTCGAGGTGTTCACAAAACATTCTACAATGGCCAACTTCTTTGTTTTTAGAGATACATAGTCGATTAAATGGAGAAAGTTCGTGTACTTTTCCATCTGCATTTCGCGCTATGCCATAAAAAATGCCTTAGCTTAGTTGCTAAGATACTACTAAAGCATGTATTTTTTTTTAAATGGGACACCCGCTATATTTTTACATTTTTGAGTTCCTCTAATCATTGGCCATAACAAAGTATAAAGCGACTTCTCTATAAAATCACGATTACGAGAGTTGTAAAGAAAATCATCCTCAGTTCATTCGAGGTGTTCACAAAACATTCTACAATATCTGAATGTGTTGTCTAACGTCAAGCCTAGACTTCTAGCTTCAGCATAAATATGCAGTTTGCAAGCTTTAATAACACTACCAATAGAGGTTGTATATAATGAAAATAATAACGGTCCAATAGTTGAGCCCTGGGGCACACCTCTTTTGATCTGCAGCGGAACTGATATTTTACCTGCTAGATCCACTGTTTGCATTTTATTAAGTAAGAATTTTGAAACTAGTTCGATAGAATTTTAAAGCTTCAATTCTTGACCATGTATAGAGTTTTTAATTTCTTTTTCTTTTAGTTTTTAAATGTTTTTGTGTAATTAATTAAACAAAAACATTTTTATTTATAATTTACACTTTTTACATTTATATTTATATACCTGAAAAAGCTTTGCAATAAAGCGAAACGTTGTAGTACTCATTCATGTTTCCAATATTTACGACCTAAAAACTAAGAGAAAAAGAAATTAAAAAGGTTCGATAAAATTGTTGCTGAAACCAAAATCATGCAAAACGTGGAGCATAATATTGTGTTCGACAGAGTCAAAAGCCTTGTTGAGATCGAGCAAGGTCAGAGCAGTAATGCCTCCAAAATACCATTGATTATCTTATTAAAAGCGTGCCTCGTAGATTGGACAGTGCATAAATATTTTATCGATAATTTTTTGCTTATTGTTGGTATTTTTTTCCAATTGCTATGATTCACTACTGAAAACTATTAATTTTGATTTACTACTTGAAACTTGCCAAACTTTCAGCTTTGTGATGCAGCTCTTTCAAGGTGTTGCAGTTTTTTTTTTTGGTACGCATTTAAAAAACATGCAGTGTCAGCTCTTAAAAATTAGTTTCCACAGTCAGCGATTTCTCCGCTAAAACCCAAACACCGGAATCTCTAACACATATCAAATCATTACCCCATCACACACACATACGTTCGCACCATTAGCTTACGCAACTACAGATCGCCCACCAGCCGACCAGACAGCCTCCCCCCAATAAAGAACAAACACGTAATGGCAGAATAATAACACCGCATGCTCGTGAAAGCGGTAAAGCGTGCCCGATTTGCATACGGCTCATTTAAATGACAGAGGAGGCCCGTGGAGCTTGCCAACGCGCTGCGCCCGCCACGCGACCACCCCGACCTCTCGCGTCACAAAGTGAAATCTTAATTGCGTTTCGCTACAGGCACGCCCAGAAAAGTAATTTCCCATGCCTCGAATTGCGTTTTTATTCGTGTTCTGCCGATAACGGCCCTCAATAAATCATCGATGGAGTTCACTTATTTTTTCTCTCTCCGTAAAACATGTCGTGCGTTGCTTCGAGTCGATGTATGTATGTCGGTATGTATTTTATTGTAAGTAGTGCAATATATTAATATATAAAAATAAATAACTTATTGTTAGTTGTTAGCTAAATGCACAGGATATCCCATCGAAGACTAGATTTTTTATTGCAACTCTATTTTTGCTGCAAAGTTCTTCTAGACCCCTCACTACAAACTGTACTAAACTGTACGTACTGCTGTGGTTTTGGACTCCGTGACGCACACAACCCCTTTATTGCTGAGATGTATTTTAAGTTGCATATTTTGGTTGTTGTGATTCTTTGTCTGCACAACTGATTTTCAATTTACCGAGAATTTTCGCAATTTTGTTTTGTTTTGTACAAATTTAATTTAAGAGTTTATTGTATGATTTCAATTAGGTAATGTTAAGATTTTTAATTAATCTAGTCATAAGTGTCTATTGTTCATTTGTGCTGATTTTATGCGTATTCTATTTAATATTGTCATTGTAATGTTCTACGTCTGCGTTGTACGAAAATTGAGAGAGGGATTTTTGTAGGAAAAAGAATTGTAGGGTCCTGTTAAGGACTTCCTTGTTCGACTATTGATGTAAGTAGACATATTTCCTAAATTATTGTTGCCATTTTGTTATTCATTTTATATTGTAAAATTTAACATTTTTCTTTAATATAGTCAATCAAGGAATCATTATTGTAATATTTATTAATGTATTAAAGTGTACACTTGGTAGATATAAGATCAATTATTATTTTTTTTTGTTTAGGAAGATTTATTTTAGTTTTTTTCTCATTTAAATTTTGTAAGAGTTAATTTTTCTATTTGCTATATTATTTTATTTTTCCTATCACCTCGTTTGGGTGAGTAGAAGCATTTCTTTATCATTTAGCTTTTTTCATGTTTAGTAAGTTTCTAGCATTTGTCTACGCTTAGTTTTTTTTAATTTGTGAAACCACGTAGATAGAAATTCAGAGGTTTTGTATATTGAATAATCTTCTTGAACAAATAAAACCTTTCTTTTTTCCTTTGCATGGGAAATAGCATTGTCCTATTTTAAATTAGAGTCTAGTGCAGTTTTTATTTTAGGCCAGAACCTTCAGCTCAGGGTTTTTTTTTTCTGCACTATTATAATATTTTAGCCCGTTTTGTTGAAATAAATTTATTGTTTAATGGCGTCACTGGGTTATAAAAATTCTGTTCTTTTATTTTATATTAAACCTTTACAATTTTTCGTGTAATTAAGAAAGTCCGATTTCATTTATTCACAATTTACTGTTTGTGGTTAGATTAAAGTTTTAATTCGCGAGGGTAACTCTGGGATTAATAGTTCTTTTTGTTTTATTTAAAATCTTTAAAACTGAGTGCCAGTAATCAGTTCAGTGTTCTTGCTGATGATGATAGCTTTGCTGTTGAAACGTACGTCCAGTTTAGTATGGTTTGTGGTGAGGGGTCCAGAAGAAGTTTCGAGTATTACCAGTGCTACAGTTTGGAGTATTTTTGTCACAGCCCTATTTTTAATTTTAAAAGAAAGCCTTTTATGCAAAACGTACTATTGTACGAGTACTGAAGAAGCATAGATTTCATCTCGATATGTTACCAGTTGCATAAACACTGTACCCTGGGGATTACAATAATAAGCGTATACTGAACTTTGTTTTTGGTATGCTAACATGTGTGAAGCTGATCGTCAGTTTAAATTTAAAATTTTGTGGACCGATGAACACGATTTACAAACGGTGGAATGTTTAATAAAGATAACCAACATTTATGGATGTAAAAAAAAACTGTATCAGGTTGAACAGAGGAGATCACACTTTGCTTTTATAAACACAAAATTGATTCCATATTAGAATTAACACTCCAAAAGATGTACACGTCTTACGTTAGAAATAATAAAATAATAAAACAGAAGTTATATACTTTAATTTTTATAAAAGGCTATGAAATATATTTCAGCCTTTAAAGCAGCGGCTCGTTTAAATCAGAAAGCATCTGAAACAGTATCTGCAATATGAGAGCGCAGCTAAGCTAAGTAAATGTGTGCCCTAATTAATTCATTTGACGAAGTTAATAAGCGCTAATGGAGCATATGAATACAGTTAATTACTTGATTACATCTCCGAATTCTAAAAAAAGACGGGACAATGGAAGTTTACCAGCATATGAATCAAACAAAGACATACGCGAATATGTAAATATAACAAAAATACATGTAATGTAACATAATTTAAAAAATCATTATCTTCTGCGTATCTATCGAGCGCCCACACGCAAAAATCAACTCTTCGCTCATAATCCATAGGGTTTAATAGCTGGTGGTGTTGAAAGTGGTATACAGTCATGTGACTTAAATCCAATTCCTTAGCAATCTTTCTTGTGCTGCTATGCGGTTCTTCAATGCTCCTAATACCACAAATTCATTTTCTTCGCTTACAATTGTTGTTTTATGTCGCTTTATGTAAGCAATATTGCCACTGGTACGAAATCAGTCCAACAGTTTTTCAAATACTCTTTTATCTGGATGTTTTCGATTAGGGTACTTCTGTGCATACACCCGAGACGCAAGGAAGCAATTTTCCTGACACTCACCAATAACTAAAATCACATCAGTTCTTTTTTGCAACGAGTATGCTTTCATGGTGCTAACTGGATACACATCAAATTGACACTCAAAAAAATCACCAGCTACCTAGATTAAATTAAGGTAATGACAATTTACTTAGACCATCTAAAAAAATCCAAATAACTTAAAAACTAGTGAAGATAGGTATAGGGACTTCTAATACTGGTTTAAAGAAAATAAAAATGTCTATCTATCAACGTAAAAATATACTGGGTGTTCCATTTAAAATAACAAAGTTACGCACGAGTAAAATTCACAAACTTTGACTTAGGTACTTGAACATCCTGTATACTACTAGAAAACGTTGAATGTCGCATTCAATCAGCCAAAGGATTTGCTATTGACGGTTTTCATTTCACTTCTCTAAATTAATTCGTTTCCGAGATACTAAACTTTTTTTGCAACATTGCATTTTTAAACAAATTGAAATATCTCATAAACCATCGAAATTAGGTATAGGGAACCTTAAATAAAATTGTTCTAGTTTTTAGTATACATTTCAAAAATGCCATAAAATATAGGGCGTTCCATTAAGAAAAACATAACTTTGATGCGCTGCTAAATTTTGGAACACCCTGTATATTGCATATTATTTTTAAATTGTAGATCTAATCCGCCTACATATATCCCAATATAAAACATTTCAAAAATTCTTGCACATTTTGACTACGGACCACGGCCCTTACGAGCCTGTTACATGTACATTCAAATAAGCGGTCCTCTTCCTGGAGAGGAATTCTTACTCAGTTGAAGATTTTTTTGATGTAGTATACATGTTACATATACATATATTGACAATGTTAGATGCTACGCAGTTTCCAACAATAAAATATTACTACTACTACTAGTACTTTGGAGTACCTCATAGTACTGCTACTTAAGACCATCACTTTTTGTAATTCCTCAAAAACCAATATATTATCAACGGAATTACTTCTCTTTCCTTACGATTACGTAACAATAGCCCTTCGGTCGATTTAATCGCTCTAAAGGTCACTAAGTATGCCGAAACAACACGCGCGGACGGGAAATCGCCGCGCTCCGCCATGGCCCCGTCCCGAGAAGAGACATTTTCCGAACTTCCGTTTCCGTAGGAGCGGACGCGCAGTCATACTTCCGGCGGCGCATGTGCCATCATCCGGTAACCATTGACTTAACGGTAATCGGCCGTACATTGTTTGCCTCTCGAGGGGTGAGCGCACCAGGCGAGAGAAAGGGATGACATATGCCGTTGCGATTCTCTCACCCTTGTTGGCGATCACCAGGCGATTTAGGACTAGAAACGACAACACATTCGAGAGGAGGGGAAGGGGAGATTTCTTGGGGAAAGACGCGTGTATGACCAGTCCTTTTTAAGGGGGAGGTTGCGTGAAGTAATTCTCTTTTTTGTCGGGGTTTTTTATTAATAGCGGTTTCGGGGTGTTAAATTCTGATATCATTGACTACTCTTTCGGGCTTATATCGTTTTTTTTTTTTTGCTGTTCTATTGTAGTTTGAAGAGGGATTTAATTTTAGAGGGTGATGCGTTGTGAAAAAATGGAGTGTGGAATTAAAGGTCAGAGGATGGGTTAATATTTCCTTGTTTACAATAAAGAAGGAAATTGAATTTTAAGGGGGCATTTAATCTATAGAATATACTTGTTATATATTTTTTTTTTTTCCTCGTTTGAGTACTTGTTTTATTTGATTTTAGAAATTTGAATGCTCACAGGTAACAAACAATAAAATATAATAATAATATTGCAGCTAATCAAATATACATTTTAATTATCGTAGAAAATAAAGATGAAATTTAAAACAAGTACATCGTTTTTCGTAGAATTCGTATTACTGTTACAGTTGTAACTTGTGATAAAATAAAGAGTCCAAATGAAGCGCCTAAATTTAAAAAAAATATTCTAGTATGCTTTTTTTAAAGATTTTCTTCTCCTACTTATGTATTTAATATTATGTATTACAAGCAACAAACTGCATGGTAATTTTTGTGTAAAATTTACATGAATTACATGAAATTTTTTAATTTATGAACATACAGTGACATGTTACTCTTGTTAAGGCAAAGGTAATATTCAATTAGGCACTAAAAAAAATTTAAGAAGAAATAAATGCCGCGATTGACAGAAATGTTCATGGCATGACATTAACATACAACATTTTTAAAATTATTTTTTATTCTTTTTTTTCTGTTTAGTAATATTTACGATAAACCAGTTTACTGCAAACTACAAACTTTGAAGAACATCAAACCAGTGAACAAGTTTCTTATATTTAGGCATTGTAATTTATTGCAATATCGAAATGATCTTTATTGTGCAGCCTAGCCATTATAAGCTACATTTTTACACACATTACATTACACAGTACACATTTTATTTGTATAAAGCACTACAAACAGAAAATGACTTTGTGTCACAGATACAAACATTAATAGTACTTGCACGCTGAATTATTATACATAAACATTTTTCCAGACACACTGCTTCATACAAATCATTTTTAAGGTGCAGTTTTTTCTTCATTTATTTCGATTCACACTCAATCACACTACTTTCATTCAAACGACTAACACATTTCATTGAAGACGTTACTGTTCATAAAAAAGGTTCAGAAAGTTTAATCATTAACAAAACATTATTTTAATAACAACTTAATAGAAAAAATAAAAATAAAATAAAAACAATAATTGCTCCAGTAACAAACAGCAACGAATTTTATTCTGAATCTTTTTTATAAAGCTACCAAATATAAAAACTAATATTTACTTAATGGAAAAACACAACACTAATCTAATATTTTTTTAATTTTTTTTTGTCTGTTATATAGTGGATATGATATTCCACGATAAATACCTTATTGATTACAGAGCGGCTTTGTAGATATATAAGATCGGTATTATAATAGTAAATAAAAGCTACTTATGTTATTATAAGAAATAAAAAGCTTTGGCTCCAACTGACTATGACAATTATATATATTTTCAAAAATATAAATTTCGTAACCACTCCATAATCACATTAAACTAAACTTAATAAACAAGTACCAGTAGTACTTTTTACCTTTTCCAATATTTACATGTTGAGTATACATCTAAATTGAGATTGATATATTTTACAGTTACAGTTATTATTTATTTCGTTTTATTATGTTTTGTGTGTAATATACACAATCTCTAGCAACTCGGTGTTTCTGATGCTGCACTTTTTAGAAGAGCTATACTAAAAATGCCCTATTTTTGTTTGTTTAATTTTTTTTTTAGATATACATAAATATGTTCTTAATCAGTAATTATTGGTTTTAAAAAAAATATGTATATAATAAAACATCTTTTGCAGATCCGGATTGTATAATTTTTTTTGCAGTAGTATATTTTCATTTTTTTTTGTTGCATCATAGATGGTAGCTTTTAAAGAAAATATTAAGCGTTGCATGCTACTGCTCTTTATACTAGTACA